>VZRL01004872.1:671515-731262 GCA_013397895.1 Origma solitaria
GCTCCAGCCCTTGCTCTGGACGCCGGCGCGGCTCGCCCGGCGTTGCGGCGAGGAGCGGGGGCAGCCGGTACCGGGGCCTCCGCGGGGCTGCCCCGGCGGCGGGGAAAGCGGGGGTGGCCGGTGGCGTTTGCCCCGTAGTCCGTTGCTCTCTGTTATACCCTTGCCCGTAGTGCTTTCGGAGCTGGGGCAGGAGAACAGGTGGGCGAGGATCACAGTGGCCTTCGTGAGTCCGAGGTCTTGCTTGAAAGTTTGAGCGCTTTGTGTGCATCCCCCAGTGTTGTGATAGTATCGTTTTGGTGCTGAGTGCAGCCGTGTTAAGTGATTCCACGGGGCCCGGTTCTTGATTGATCCTCTGGGCTATCCAGGGTCTAGTTGGGCCCTTCTAAAGGGGGACCGTGCGTTCTCTCGCAGCCTGCTCTGCGCTGCCTTGTCGGGATGGTTGAGCTGGCAGTGCCGAGTAGCCTGGTAGCATTGCCTGCGCTCACAGGAATGACAGGTTGGGATTTTAAGATTTTGGGGTTTAGGGTTTAGCTAAAGTGTTCAAGGAAGAAAAGGACGGGGAAGAAAATAGGGAAACATTGACAGTCTGGGAGACACAAGAAGCTCAGTGATGAAGCTTCTGGCGATACTGAAAACTGAAAGTTTGCACTTTCAAAATCGAGTCTGTTGTGCTGTTGCACATTTTACCTGACTGAATTCTGTGACCACCTGTCGGCTGGTGTCTTTCACGCCACCAGGGTGGTGAAACAGTTATTACAGAGTTCATACTTGAAAACACAGTGCCCTTCTGAAACAAGTGTATTCTGAGTTTCCACACTCACTGTGGGGTCATCAATAAATGCGAAATAGGTGTTTCTAAATTCACCTTCTTGCTTTCTAGTAACTCCCCTGTGAATAAAAGCCTTCAAAGATATTTGGAGCGAGGGCTAAAACATATTTTTTTAGCTCGTTATGGTTGATTTCCGTTGTGGTGAGCCACCTTTGTAAGCAGTCCCTGATGTATAAAGTATGGTTGAAATAAAGAAGTTGTTTTCTAAAATGTCTTTGGGTATTTAATTAGATAGCCACACACTTTACCAGCTATTCAGAATACTGTAGCAATTTGCCTTTGCAGTATGATTTCACCAATAGACATTAAATATTATATTAATATGCAGTGACGTAAAGCAAACCAGCAGTATTGGGGAGAGTGAAAAGATTTCTTGTGCTCTTTATTGCAAAAGAACACTCCTTGATAGGAATCCTATGCTTCGGCTCTTACCTATGGCTAAAAATATAAAAATTCCACACCTTTAGCTGCAAATTGCTTCCAATTTTCTAGGAAATTTTTTGTTTTCCTCTAACTGATTCTGTCTGTCAGATTTGTCCTGTCAGGGATGGTTCAGCTGATCACAGTTGAAGAAGCTTTGATGTGTACTGTATGCATCATCTTAATCAGTTATCTGCTACTGACCTGCTGTCCATTACTCTCAGTGACTATATTAAATGTGTGCATATGTATATTGAAATGTTGCTAGCAATAACAGTAAAACTTTGTGCCACATCCTGAAGATTTCTTTGCTATGTTGTAGGAAGAAGCAAGTATCTTTGCTTACATTATGGAAAACCATTTTTTGTCCTCTTTTTATAGCAGTGAAGAGGTATAGCTTGTTTATTAATTTAAAAATCCAGACTAATATTTTAAATTATTGTTCAGTCTTTGTAAAGAACTAAGATAAAAAAATAAAAGAAAAAACTGTATTAATACTGAATATAAGACTAAAACTTGTATGGAATTAGTCATACAACGAAGAAAAACATGTAATTTTTAACAGGACCTAAGGCCATCTGCTTTAAACTATTTGTTTGCTTCCCCTTTAAAATAGAAGGAGGGTAATGCAAACTTTGAAGTATGATGTGTACTGCTTCTGATAGACTTTTGTAAAGGATTTTAAGTGCTTGGTGGAAAATTCTGATTTTCTGTCTTTGAAACTTAAAAGCAATGAATATGTTAGAATTTGCTTACACTGCAGACTGATTGAGTGTGATATGTGTGGAAGCTGTTTTCTGGATGGGATTAGTAACTTTCATGCCACAGTCTGTATTACTGGTGTTTTAGAAAAAGCATAATTATGATATTGCTCAGTATTTTTTCCATGTGTTTATTTAGAAGTTTGTTTTATTCATGTTGACATGATATTTAGTGCAGGATGTAAAAACCCTGTACAATTCAGGTCGCAGGAATCTGAGAGTTTATGAGAGTGCTGCGAAGACAGCAACAACCTGGTCTGAAATCCAGGAGTTCCTTGGCATGCCCAATCCATGTGCATGCTGTGCACAAGCCCACGTGGATTGGCACAGCTCAGTGTGACCGTGCCACTGCTGACCCTGTGGGCTCAAATGACTGCAGCTGACCTGCTCCTGCCAGTTCAGTGATCCCCATGGTTGTGTCTACCTAAGATTCTTAACCTTGTAGCACATCTGAGTTGCGATACTAATGTGCTACATTTTGTCTTTAGTCATCTTCCTCATTGACATTTTATGCCGAGGTAGCTAGCATATCTTTTAAAATTACTCATATACTTTGCTATTTTTGTTATTTTTTTTAGGCTATGGTTGGGTCTTTATATTTGGATGTTGTTTTAAGTCAAGTCACTGTTTGGTCACAGAGGCTGTCAAAAAGAAGTGGGTTTGAGTTTATCTAGGAGAAGTATTTTGCTGTATTTGAGTAGCGGTTGCATTTTATGGCAGTCAAATTTTCAGACTTTACTCCACCTTGCTTAAGTTTTTAATTAGGCAGTCATTTGTATTAAGAGTCAGAATAGATACAATTATAGATAGAAAATCTATGTACATTCCAGAGTTTTCCATGTATATCATAAATCCTAATTATGTTTGTCACATCACTGACATGTATAGTATTTGCTGTTGTTTTTCTAATTAAAGATAAATAATCTAAAAAATACACCCTTTACTCTCTACTGCATTTTGCAAAATACGAGTCACTTCGTTAGATTTTCTGCTGCACTGATGCTCTTTTTGTAGCTTTTTGCTAACTTAGTGAAGCACTGCAGATGAAAAGACTTGGGGAGAAAAATCCTGATAAAATAGTAGAAATAAATACATTTTTATAATATCCTGCAATCAGTGAGAAATTAAGCTAAAAATTAAGAACTAAATTTTTTCCAAGATGAAAAATGGCTCTTTCTGGGTAAAATTTCTAGGAAATATATTCAGTGGGAATAAAAGTACTTGGATTTTTTGTTGTTTGGTTTTTTGTTTTGTTTTGTTTTTTTCCCAGCAGTAAGTTTTCTGTGACAGATGGCTCTGGATACAAAAATACTTCAGGGCCTTCATAAAGTGAATTAATTCTAACTATATTCCCATCTTTATGAAGAGATTACAATGAATATGTTGCCAGTACCTATACGTTATTTAATCTTCCCTGGTGTGTGAGCTCTTCTGAAGCTCATTCTTACATGAACCACATAGACCTTTCATATTTGAGACTCTATGGGTGGCCCTAGTTTACAAAGGAGGAACTTTCTTTTTCCTACTTTATTATTGTTATTATATTGCATATATATATAAAACCAGGATAGTGTAATTAGATAAGATCTTCTTATAGAAAACTATGGTGAAAATCTTGGTGAAAACATTCTCCCCAGAGCTGTTAGACTTCAGTGAATTTCAGTAGATATTTAGTTAGATTGTATCTAAAGGAAAAGGTAATTAGTGGTAACTAACAAGACAAAAATATAGAAAGATTTTAGGTGTAAAATACCTCCTTATGATTCTAATCTGAATTGATACTGGCATAGGGTATGTAACATCTCTGAGCAGAAATACTCTCAGAGTTAACCCATAACCATGTTAACGCATAAAATGGTGAGTTATGTGCAGCTTGGCTACCATTAGCTATAGTACTATTAAGTCTGGTCAGTAGAATACCATTAGAGGCATATGAGCTAGAAACATGCTTCTCTGCATCATTTGATAGGACACCTTTTTCGTATTTTCATGCCTTTATTCTGGGCAAAAACTTGATTTAAAAAAAACCGATTAAATTTATTCTCCTCAAAGCTTGTGGAATGTTCTGTAAAATAGTGCCACAAAAAGAGTTTGGTTTACATTTAATTCCATTTAATTTAGTTAACTTATAACATGTGGGACTAAATTCCAGAGCCTCAGAGTCAGGTAGGTAGCAGTCCTTCCCTGCCTCTTCCATCTCTCAGTGTAAGTCCTGAGAAGAAACTTAAGTAATTATAAGCCAGTTGAAATAATTGAACCTTGAGTTCAGACAGGCTTGGCATCCCCTATTTACAGAATCTAAACCTGGGGAACCGAGGTTTGCTGCCTCTTAAATCCTTCAACTAATATCATGTCTTCCTTTTGCCTCAATTGGTTGTGTAAGTCGGGTGTAGGTGGGAGCGTGCCTGCAGGGCATCCTGCCTGCCTCTGCCTGACCCTATCCTGTCTCTGTTCTGTTTGTAAACTGACCTGTTGCCATGGCAATGTTTGACATCACCTGTTCAATGTTGCACCTTCAGTGCAGGGTTTGGTAGGAGAGAAAGGGAGCTGAAGAGATCCAAGCTCTTGTTTTAAAATTCACACCTTCCATTATAACTAAGTGTGCCAAGAAATATCGAAAAGGAGCTGTCAGGTAATTGTATTTTTATATAGCACATATATATAGCAGATTTGGAAGCTTTCTGTATGAAGTTTAAACTCTTAAAGTGAGGGTCAGCAAGTTGCTTATTTTCAATGAAATTTACCCTGCTTTTAAACCAGTAAAATGAGAAGAATTATTGTGACTCTTGAGCCATGAGTAGTTTACAGACAATTCAAGTGTAGATCCCAGCTGGGAATAGGCATCTTGGAAGGTTCAAGAGGGCTGTAGCAGCCCATGGCTGCTGGGCAGCTTGAGGCTGGAGGGACCTGCTGCAGGCAGTGCTGCTGGGCTGCTCTCGAGTGCTGCGTGGGACCCTGGGATTCTGTGCTTGTCCTTCCCTGAGAACCATCTCCAGAACTGCAAGGAGCTGCCCCACCTTGCAGCTTTCCAAAATACTTGCTTTAGAGCTCCTGGCTGTATGAATGGATATTTTAATACAGGGGAATGAAGAGAGGACTTCAGTTTGACAGAAATGTTTATATTTTCTGTCTGCTCCAAATATAAAATAGTTTGGAATTACTCTCCCTAGCTGCCTGATATACCTCGCTGTACTGTGTTATTTCAATGTGTATGTACTTACTTTTAGACTGATGACCATGGAAATGGTTGAACAGGATGACAATACAGTGGATTCTATGACGGAGAGAAGTGCTGGTCACCTTCAGAATCAGCCAGGCCAAAGTCAGATTTCCTCAGGGTCTGAGGTAAGCTGAAATGTGGAAAGATGAAAAGAATCAGTAAAGTGATATTTAGAGCTGCTATGGTTTTTAAACTATTAATTTGTATGGTATTCTCATGATTTATAAGGTATTAAATAGGAAAAATACAGCAGAGGTGTACTGGAAACTATGTTTGCAGTAGTTAACAAAGGACTAGTGTAACATCAGATCTGTTAAAAGGTAACACTTTTAGGAGGCCTTTCAGAGAAGAGTGATCAGTAGGCACGTGGGGTTTTTCTTTCACTTTCATGAGATGATTGTTACAGAGATGGAAATAAATTCTTAAAGACTTGAGATGGCTACAAGAGCAAACATATCTAAACCATATGTGTATCTTGAAGATGTGTTGTATAACAAAAATGAAAGCATGAATAAAAATACCCCGGTTCTCTTCTAGTTCCAGTTTTTGTACAAAATGTATTTCATCTAATTGCAAGTACATTTTTAATGTATGCTTGTTTTGTTTCATTTCTGTGTATCCAATGGCAGTGTCTGGACTTCTAAAAGCATACTTTATATGTTCTCTATGGTTGCTCTACCTGGATTATTCTTTGGTAGTTAATGGCTAAAAGGTTATGTAGTAACAATTCTCAAACATTAAAAATACCTACTGAAACATTTGGCACTTGAAATAGTGTTCCTGACAGTACTAAGATTTATAGCTTCAGAAAATGTGTATAGACCACTTAAAAGGATCTTCAAAACCCCTTTATTAAATAAAGGAACTGATTTTAAAAAATGTCTTAGAGAATTTTTTCATCATTGGAAATTAGAAGATATTTGCTAAGAGATGATGCCATGTATATGGTATGTTAGATACTTGAATTACATTATAGATAGATTTTAAAAACTAAAAGCAGCTGCTCTTTTTGTCAGATCTTCAGACACAAAGTAGACTGCAAAATATTTTTCAACTTTTTTTGTTGGTTTTGATACATTCAGCATTGGGAATATTGTTTGTTTAGTTTTTTACTTTTTTTTTCTTTGAAAATGTAATTTGGTTTGCTTTGTTGGTGTTATTCTTTCATTCCTTCTTTCATAGTTCAGATTTTCTGTTTTAACTTCATAAGATGATTGTTGTGTAAAATCTGTTGGCTTGTGCAATAGTCTGTGGAGAAGATACCTGTGGATTCTGTCACTTGGGATGTTTAATGTTGATCCAAATACAAAGCTGTCACTAATGCTGTAGGAGAGCTTTTGCACTCCTACAGTGTGAAGTGTATAGCATTTACTATGTTTGTTTGCATTTAATGCTTGAGTGCTGTGTGTGAAGGTTTAGCCATTTTGGGTATGGGTCTCATCTCTTCCAGTTAAAATTAGTAACTCTGAAGTACTGATGAATCTCATTCAAGTAGCACTAAACCAGAACACGTACCTCAGTTTGAAGGCTGAGGGTAACAGTCCCGAGTCGACATCTGGAGTCCTGTTTTTTGGTCAGACGGCTCAGAGCACTGTCCTGGAGCCGCTTGGAGCAGGTGGCTGGAGCTGACATCCCTCTCCCGGGCCACCGGACAAGCCGGGCTGGTGCTGCTGTCCTCCTCCGAGGGCTGCGGGAGCTGTGGGGGCTCTGGGCCTGTGCTCTCTCCTCAGCTAGAGCTTCTTGGTGCAGGTAGCTGGAGCTGACATCCCTCTCCCGGGCAGCCTGGACAAGCGGGGCTGGTGCTGCTGTCCCCCTCCAAGGGCTGCGGGAGCTGCGAGGGCCCCGGCCTGTGCCCTCTCCTCAGCCGCTGGCTCTGGGGCCTGCAGCCCCAGCACCCCTGGGTGCCCTGAGGCTGTGCTGCCACAGCATTTGTTGTGGTAAAACGGCCCGGACAGAAGACTTATCCCTGACAGGCCTTGTTGAGATGCTCCTTTGGCTTAAGATGAGTAGGATTTTCTTAGCCTGTGTTCCTACCTGGCTGGCTTGGAAGGTGAGGCGCTTTGTCATGGAGAGTTGGGGCTGGGTGTTGAGGGGTAAAGCCTGCTCCGGGCCCCTGTGTGGGACATCTGACTGGTTTTGTGGTGGTCCAGATGGCCAATTCCTGTGTTTCTGAGGAATTAATGGCTTTTCCACTAGTCCAGTGCCTGTGTATTTTGACTATTACAGAGGGGCTCAGATCCTTTCTCCCTCTTTGACCTGTGGAGTAGCGTAGTTAAGAGAAGACAGCCACTAAAAGTGGCTGAAGTGTGTCTTTTGCCAACTTCCGGTCATCCCTCCTACTAATTTTGTTGCAAATGTGCAGAAATAGGAGAAAAGAATGACTTGATTTTTACTGAAAGCTAAAATGCCTGGTCACTGAAAGTGAGGGCTCCTTTTCAGATATCTTGGGGATGGGCCTGTGTTTGTGTTTTTTCTAGCAAAATATTTGTTCAACCTTGGTTTTGCTCAGGCAGAAGTAACACATTTTAATACACTATCTTTTAATTTGTCGGTTTTTGTGTATTATTAAAGAATTAATTGTAGAAGGGTTGAGCTTGGAAGGGACCTTTTGAGATTATCTAGTATGACTTGCCTTTGCAAGCAGGGTCAGCCAGAACTATGTCTACATGGGTTGTAACCATCTCCAAAGGATGGAGTGTCTACAACCTCTCTGGGCATCTGTGCCAGCAGGTGACTGCCCTTCCAGTAAAACAGGTGGAGTTTTTATGTCCAGATGGAATGTAATGGTTTTTAATGTGCTTGATATTTAGTTGAATTATGGGTTTGGCCAGGGAGTGACTATCAGAATGCTGAGGGATACAACTGCATTGGAGGTGGGCATTTTTTCTTCTTCTTTCCCTTTTTTTTTTTTTTCTTTTTCCTTTTTGGGTGGGGGCAGGGGGAATGACTTATTTTTCTCTCCCCTGTAGTTCAGGCATTTTAAAGAAATACCTGCCATTTAGTTTTAGAAGGATAGACCAGGCACTCCGTAAGATGATAATCTCTAGAGGGCAGAGATTGTTTTGTGCTGAAGCATTTCTGATGTCTCTCCTGCTGGAAGAGAGAGGAGACATTAAGAATGTGTGGGCTGGAGCACTATGGTGTGATGGCATAACTTCCAATGCTAAGAAGCACCTATTATCCATTATTAGTGGAGAAAAAATAGAGTTTGCATTTTTTTTTTCTTGGCTTGTGTCATAGATACTGCTATATTCTCTGGAAATTTTTTGGTGCTGAAAATAAAATGACTTTTTCTACTAAAGTGAAAATGAGTAAATGTGAAACTAGCAAAGATGAGATGAACTTTTTGTCCATTAAAGCGTTATTTTTAATATAAATGTCCTACTATAGAATAAGATGGAGTTTATAGTTGCATTCCTTGCATGCCCTCTCTTTTAGCCAGTTGATGAATTGACATGGTAATGTTTTTGTGATCCAGCCACCAGAATAAATAGGTAAGAAAATACTAATTTGTAAAATTATTGGTGGTTGTCTTTAGAAGCTGTTGAAAATGTACAGAACACCTGTACAAAAGCTTGATGCCTTTGAGGGAAAAGCAGAGGTGCAAGATGGAAAATTTCTCAACCTGTTTTGAGATGAGCTCCATGGGTTGTCTGACATGCACAGGTCATGTATTGCTACATATAGAGGTGCTTTTAAAAGGAAGTTAATTTTTATTGGAATATTCTGATGGTATTGATGATAGTCAAACTTATATCTTGGAACAGTTGGATCTGCAGTGGTATTCAAAGAGAAATTAGATGTTCCTTTTGCAGGATTTCTAGAAGCCATATTGCATTCTGTGTTGCTCTGTGCTCAGCTACACTAAATATAGTAGCTGAGATCAATGTCAAGATCAATGTCCTTAAACTTTCCTTAGATTTGACAAAAATACTTTCGGTTGCTTTTTCTTTAATCCTACATCGTGATGGATTCCTCTTTGAGTCACTTTTTGTTAACTTTGTCATGTTGTCTGTTGGTAGAGCTGTCTGCTGTCCTTGCCTGAGATACCATCTGTTGACCTCTTGGTGCTGGCCCTGAATTAGACACGTCAGGATTTATGATGTGAGAACTGCTGTCAGAGAGCACAGGGAGATTTTCAGAGCCATTACAAGCTGGGACTGCTCAACTTCAGCACTTTAGGGGGGTTGTCCTTGTGGGCTCCTGACATCAAACTGTTAAATTTTGCTCCCTACAGGTTGAGACCTATAGGAGTTTGCTAGGCTGTTGTAAGTACGGCTCTAACACCAGCCTGCCAAATCCAAGTCCTGGCCATTTAGCAAAGTTGATGTTAGAGGATTATAAATATGTGGCTTTGTCACCATTTTGTGCTTCCTCAAAGCATATGCTGTCACCAAACATCTGGAATCAGCCTAACCTTATTTTTCTTAAAAGTAGGTGCTTCTATTTTGTCATTAGCTTTGGAATTGATCAAAACATCTGTCTCCAGCTTTTCCTCTTGGAGGCTATTCAGTACTCAAGTGTGGCGAGTCCTTTGTTCTTTTGTTAGGTGAATCCAGTGTGGATTTGCCGTGACTTTTCCTTTTCCAGAATTACTTTTTACTTTACTTCTAGAGTCCCTGTAGTATTTAGATTCTACAGCAGGGGCAGACATCAGATGGGCCCTTGTACTGCATTCTTCATTTGGCACTGTGTGAAGTTATGAGGGGTTGAATGTGAATACAACCTCTCTAGTGCTTAGCAGGGAAAGGATATCTGACATTCACAGGATCCCCAGGACAACTCTTCAGATGGGTCACATATCTTGAAGTTAGATAAATCATGGGTAGCCTCTTTCTCTGCCAGGGTGTGTGCCTCAGTATGAAGGTAGTACTTGATCTTTCTTGCTGGCTACTTTTCTCTCCCCACATAGAAGAGGGAGCACTTACATTTCCAAATACCTGAAATATGGGACTATTCTGCTGTTATGGATTGCATGATTGGTATTTGTTGAAGCTATTGGACGTGAGTGTTGCATTCTTAGGAGCATAGAACACATAGAATGTGTTAAGCTTCTCCTCACCCTCTGTGTTCCTGAATTGCTCCCATGGATTGTTTTCAGTTGCTTCTGTGGATTGTTTTCCATGCCAGACAGCCCTTGAAGTAATGACGATAAAGGTAGCATTGCTCATCACTGATGTCAGAAAGAAATTTTTTTGCCAAGTCTGTTTCAGTCAGCATTTACTCATGATAGCATCAAAATGTTCTAGTATTTCAGTTAACAGCTTGAAAGCTGAAAAGGGAAATCTGAATCAAAATTCTAATAAGATTTTCTAATATTTAAAAAAGGGATGAGGAATATGAAGCTTGAAAATTTTATAATACTACCATCTTCTCTTCCCTTAACACTTATCCCCCCTTCATTTAATCTCTTATCTGAATTAATGGGAACAAAACAATTTCTCCTGTTATATTGTAAACTTCAAAAGAGTATTAGCTGAGTGAGGTTTTCTTTTTTTTATCCTTGTGTGGTTATACTGAATAAGGAGCTTTAAAATGAATCTAGTTTCTTAATCTTGACTACTGGATTATTTCCGGATTATGTATGACTGACCCATTGTGTACCAAAAAGAAACTCTTAAACTGTTCACCTTGTACTGTTCTATGTCTGTTGTACTCAGAATGTTCTTTCTGACTCACTGAGTATTGTATCAAATTGCAGTTTTCACAAAGAGAGCAGTAAGTGGAAAGGTTTGGTGAAATTGCCTTTATAATGTTTTGAAAAGTTAGCATGCTTTGTAAATGTTTAGACTGCTCTGTGCTCTCTCCTTGAAGCTTGGGTTTACAATGTCAGCTTTGCCTCAAAACAGATCATACTTTTCAGATCTTTGAGACTTTCTAGATCTTAATCCCAAATACCTATTTCTGATAAATTTCTCGTAACATTAATATTTATTGAATAGTTTGGGAAGAAGGTTTTTATGTCCTATTTCCCCGCTGCCATTTCATGCCATTTAAGGAATGATTTAAGGAGCCCATTTCAGGATTAAAAATGCCCTCAATTGTTCTATTTTCTGAAAAGCGATTCAGTTTCCTATAACATTGAACAATTGCATACTGAATGTTGACAAGATCCTGTCTTTGTTTCCTAGAAACATTGTTTCTTCAAGGTAATTTGAACCAACATCAGGTCTTTTTGATAGAAGTGCATCTTAATAGTAGTTAAAAATTTTCACTTGCTTCTAGAAGGGATTACTTCTTAGACAAGCAATATCTTATGGATCAGGAATGAAAACTGCTTTCATATTTGGAATTTAAAAAACCACTTCAGTGTAAATACAGAAAAAATACAAAAGTTTCTTTAACTTTAAAAAAAAATATTCAGCATTCTTCATGTTTTTCTTCTCACTGTCATTTCATTTTATGTTTACTGCACATACTAGATACCTTTGGAGCTGAGACCAAAGCCAGGAAGGGAATTATACCGGCATTTTATAGTTGAGTCTGAGTTTATTGTTGAATGTGCAGAATATGGAAATAAGACATTTCAATGTAGTTAATTGAAAAACACAATATTTCTTTTTATGCTATTGTTTATGTCTGTCATTGTCTTCCTTTTCTGAGTGTAGAGATGTTTCATTACATGACTTGATATCAATCATAGTGTTTTCCCTTTGCATCAGTATTTGTTTCTGTTAATAGATTTAACAGTAACAGCAGAAATATTGAACTATTTCTTACCTCATAGGTGTTAAACTGTTTCGTAACCTGTTTGTCCTCAGCACTGAGGGCTGAGAGCCACAGGCTGGGGAAAGCTGTTCTACAGCTAGGCTAGGCTTAAAGAAGATTCAGCTGTTCTTTATTTTTGCTGTTGTTTTGAAGCACTGATACACTCCAACTCTCTTTTTCTTGATATATATAATTATGTATAACAAGAGTCCATTAAACTAAATCAATTTACAAATCCATGTATGGCTTTATTTAACAAGGTGATTTTTCACTATCTGAAAAATCCTCATATGTCTTGAGACATCCATCTGAAAAGCATAACTCCTTACCTAACAAGCAATGCAAAACTAAAGTAGTTCATGATTTTTTTTTTTCCTAAGAACATTCTGCCCTTTATGTTGTCGAAGCAACATTTCACTCCAGCAAATATGCATGGTTTTGTTATGTTTCTTGAGGTTCTTCCTAACCCTCATCATAGCAACAGATTTGGTGTGTGATGGCCTAGGGTTGGGTTTTTGGTTTTTTATTGAAAAGAGAATACAAAGTCTCTGGAGGAAAAAAAGAAAAAGAAAGAATTGCAGTTTGTTAGGGTACAGTTTTAAGCTTTCCGTATAATTTGGAAAGGTACATGCCAAACATCTACTAGTAAAACTAGTTTATTTTTGTGTGTGATAATTATATGCTTCTAAGCTATTTTAGATGTGGCAACAAAATCAGTTTGTTTTAGTATCACTTCTAAAAGCATTTGCTGAAGTCTTAAGGCATCTTTCTTAAACGTGATGATTGTAATTTTTGCAGGTTTCTGTAGCTGCTTCCAGTGCTGGAAGAGGATCTCCAGCTGTAACTCTAGTGCAGTTGCCTTCTGGTCAAACTGTTCATGTCCAGGGTGTCATTCAAGCCACACAGCCCTCAGTCATTCAGTCACCACACATGCAAGCTGTTCAGGTTAGCTTTTTTATTGTTACGTTTTCATGAATTTTTGGTACCTCATAACTCTTTTCCCAACCCATCTTCAGTTTCTCTTCATTCCAACCAGTGCTGCAAGATTTACTCATATGGCACAGGAAACAGCGGGAGGGAAAGATGGCAAACATCCAACCAGCAGCAGCTCTACAAGCATTGTGTAGCAATTCCTTAATGCTTCCTGTTTATCTTATAAGAAATTGTCTTGGAACTTGTGTATGAACTTACGCAACAGCAAATTTGTGTCATAACATGGCCTTACTTCAGTGTATCCTGCAGTTTTTCCATTTCGTTAAATTCTATGAACATAATGTTTCTAATGATACTATGAAATAAACTTGAACTAAACTAAACTTGAACTAAATTTTCAAGTATCTCCTATTGTATTATTGGAGGGCATCTGGATGTAGTAGAAGTAAGCATATTGTATCAAGTGGTTCCTTGTTTTTAGGCCCTATTAGACCCTGTTAGAGGACCTGGTATTGCTTTTGGTGGATGTGGATATGTAGATACCAAAAATACGGGCCGCCTCAAGGCAAACATTTATGTGCCAAATGTTCACATGTTTAAAGTTGCTGGAACTAGAAAACAGGGATCAGTGCAAAATATGTGAAACTTTTCAGTGTTTTTTAATAGTGAAAAAGCAAGAGAGAATGAATTTGCAGTGTTTTGAAAATTGCTCAGCCTCCCATTGGTGTTTTTTTGTAGCTAGGAAGGCCTCTGCTCTAGTTTTATTAAAATATGTTTGGGAAATGTCAGCTGAATTGCTTTTTGCAGATAGAATTGGTATTTCTGGTAAGAGAGGGGTACACCTGTTACGTGAGAAGGGTTTTACCTGCGGCCATTGCAACGTGTTAAGGAAAAACCATGCATTGTCAGTCTTCTTAAGAAACCATCTTTAATGTTAGAGGCTTCTTAGTAACTTTTAAGTATAATGAATAAAAAGACATATATAAGTATGATTTATATTAGAGAAAAATAATAAAACCTAGATCAGATAATGAATGTTTTAGCAGTAGGTGTAGATGACGGGACCTCAATGCTTTGAAATCCCAGATCGCTATTGAAAGAGGTGCACTAAATGTCAAACTTGGGCAAACTTGAAGTCAGAGTATTCAAAGTCAATACTTTTTAAAAATTTAAATTTGTTCTAACTGTAATTTTCCTGAGTAACCTTTATTCAATAAGCACATTGGTAATTCCCAGTTTTTGTCACTGCTTTTAAGTCAGTGTAGTCAGGATATACATGCAAAGATAGAGGAATTTTTTCAAAGCCCAGGAGAAATTTGTCAGGAATCTCTTGCCAGCTGCTGCTGTGTCATCTTAGGGGAGTGGAAGTCAACTATTTGTTGTATTGGGTGAATTCTGGCTGTCCTCCCTTTCCCAAAGGAGTAGAAACAGACAATTTGTCCCAATTAATACTGACTAGTTGGTTCCAGGTTCTTACTTTAGTTTCATCTTGATAAGAAGGGCTTGAAGATGCTGTAAAAGACTCCATTACAGAGGGTGTTCAGCCCTTCTGTGATCCTCTTCAGTACTGTATCCTGCCACCTAGCATTTCCTCCAGATCATTTGGCTTTAACTTGCTACCCTCTCTCTCCCAGACAGTGGGGAACTTGGGAAATTATATCAGTTTAAAAAAGAAAAAAAGAGGTGTGCTGAAGGTTGATGTTGAAGCTTGAATGACCTCTCCCTCAAATATCTGCCATTTTCAACTGGAAAGTGTTCAAAAGTTTTTTTCATAATCCTGTTGTTTTTTAGGTGAAAGAATATGTTTATAGGATTCCTTATTGTTTGGCTAAATGTTGTTTTATTTGTAGAAAGGTTTAAAGTTCAGATTGTTACTTATTTCTTGCTCCCCCCTGTAGTGTATCAGGTCTTGGAAAGATTAACATGAGTTTCAAGTTAAATTTGTTCAAGTGTAGATGAAGTTGAAATAGGTAAAGTCAAAATCTGAACAATGTCCAGGAAAAAAGTTACAATGGTTTCTGATTGTTAACATTATGGACATGGTTGTTTGCTATTGGAGTGATCCGAAGTGTTCATTTCTCTCAATCATGATGAAAATTAAAGCTTTTGAAATTTCTTGCAGAAAATTTCCTCTTCCGCATGGTCGTGGTTTGACACTGGCCGAATGTCAGGCACCCATGAAAACTATTCACTCACCCTCCCCTGCTAGAGCTGGGCAGAGGAGAGAAAATTTAAGGAAAGGTTCATGAGTTGAGATAAGGACCGGGCAAAAGCACTTCAAGGGCAAAACAGGCTCAGCTTAAAGTTACAAAGTGAATTTATTACTAACAAAATCAGAGCAGTATAATGAGAAGTAAAATAAGCCTTTAAACCCACTTTCTTTACCCCAACCGCTCCCTCCTTTCCGCCGACAATGCAGGGAAACAGAGGGTGGGAGTTTTGGTCAGTTCATCACCCAAGGTTTTCCTCCCCTGTGCAGGGAGAGGTGTCCTTCCCCTACTGTGCCATGGGGTCCCTCCCACAGGAGATGGTTCTATGTGAACTTTGCTGACGTGTTCCAATCTCACGAGCAGCAGTCCTGCCAAAACTGCTGCAATGTCAGTCCCCCCCATGGAGAGACAGTCCTCCCAAAACTGCTGCGGCATGGGCCACTTGTCCATGGGGTGCAGTCCTCCAGGGACAGGCTGTTCCAACCTGGGAGCAAGGCCTCTCTCTCCATGGATCACCCACAGCAGCACAGCCTCCTCCAGGCATCCACCCGCTCTGGGGTGGACACCTCCTCCATGGGCTGTGAGTGGATCTCTGCATTCCCCGTGGATCCCCATGGGCTGCCGGGGCACAGCTGCTTCAGCATGGTCATCACCACAGCCTGCAGAGGAATCTTGGCACTGGTATTTGGAGCACCTCCTCTTTTCTGGCTAGAATTGAAAATGTGCTCCCAACCTTTGTTTTGATTTTCTTCTTGAATATGTTAACACAGAGGTGTTACCACCATCTCTAATGGGCCCAGCCTTGGCCAGCAGCATGTCCATCCTCAGAGCCATCAGGGGTTGGCTCTGCCAGACATGGTGGAAGCTTCTAGCAGCTTCTCATAGAAGCCACCTCTGTAGTCCCTCTGCTACCAAAAACCACGCCGTGCAAAACCAACACATACATTAAAATGCTTAAATCATCTTGTGATTTCCTTATTTTCTTCCTAAAGTATGACTATTCCCAATGTCTTCAGCCATCTTCACAAAGTGGCGAGGGGGAGCTATTGATAGCTGTTGAGTGAATCTGAAGGTTTAAAGGCAACTAAGGTCTTGTTTTTGGGCTATCTATGCTGGGACAAATAGATTATTTATTGCCTACGGCTCCCCAGCAGAATGAAAATTGTGTTCTGGGTTAGGATGCCCAGGCTCTTGGCTGTGCAATAGTATCTTAAAGGTCAATCCAGGAGCAGATTGCTGAAGGCACATTGAGAGGGAAGTGTCTTTCAGGATCTCTCTCTGCTGCTCAGCATTCGTCCATCCTACAAAGGGAGGAATACAAACTTCCTGAAGAGCCTGTATCTCTGCAGTCAGCTCTGATGTCTGGTTTGGAGCTACACATCTGTACACTAGCAGAAGTGTACAGATGTACTTCACCAAGCTGGCAGATGGAGAATTCTAAAGATTCTTGCTGCATATTGCCCAGAAAAATGAGGCTGCATCAAATATTTTTACACAGAACTGGAATGTTATAAAATTAACAGGTGAAAAGACAATTTTGTTCTGCAATAACCTGTAGTTCCTTCAAGGTGTAATTCCACAGGTTTGAGTTGAGGTGACCCAGGCCTCCAAATTTCCAGAACCTCCCACATAGTGATTTTCTATGGAGGTCAGGCAGGTTTTCTTTCTAGTACCTAACACTTGAGGACTGTCAGTTGCATTAATTCTAGAGCTTTTTCTTGTCTTCCCTGAGCTTCCACTGCTACCAGGTCAAACACTTGAAGCCTTCTAGTCACTTGCATCTTTTTTTTTCAGTGTTAGTTTAACAAAATGCTTAGTCTGAAACTGCAGTCTGGTCTGTCTTCATGTGAAAAGGTTTTCGCACTGTTTCAATTTGGAAATCTTAACACAGCAATAGTTCTGAGTAGCTAAAGAATCCAAGAAAATAATGTGTTCTCCTTGTTCAGTAGTGACTTTCAGTTCTGTGTAGTAAGATAGTTGCTGGTCAAGAGTGTGTTTCAGCCCTAGGCCTTAGTAAATTGTCTTGGGTAATTTTAAGAAAAGAATATGTAAAAACACTAATACTAAAGATCTGAGAAAATGAGACACTGTGGACTTGTCAGGCATTTCCAAAACTCATACAGCATTGCTAAGCAATGTCTTTGTATTTATGAATGTGTTAGTAAGTGTAATAAATGTGTATATTTAAATAAAGTTGTTTTATAAATAGCTTTGGTGTGGTGTGAAGAGACTTTTATATTGTACAATATTATTTAAGGCACATTGGTGCAGTATTCTGTATTTTAGATGTTTGACCTCACTTTAAGAGCTAATTAAATTGTATAATATTTTTATATTTAAAGAAATCTATTTTCAGTACTTTCCTAAGTGTCATTCACAAAAAAGTAACCTGGATTATTTTCACTTTTTTTTTTTTTTTTCAAATGGAAGATGCTATCTAAGTGACTATGTCTGGCTAACCTCATAATTTGTGATTTACTTTGGAAAAAGAAGTCCAAAATCACGTGATTAGTGATAAATAAGTCAACAGACTTCCCATATGCAAACATGGAAGGAATTAAAAAAAATATTTTACTCTGCTGTTTGTTTTTTTTTTAAATAAGTTATGAATTTCAGGAACTTTGCTATTACAGGTAGCATCGATTGCAGATGAAGCTGCACAATCAGAAGTGATAACTGATTCTCAAAAACGTAGGGAAATACTTTCAAGAAGGCCTTCATACCGGTAAGGACTTTTAATTTTGGTTTTGCTGGTTTTAAAGGCAACTTATTTATTACAGCAAAACTGTCTGATAAAAGTCAGATATGGGTGTGGATTTTCAAGTACATAAAATTACTTACATTCTTTTTTTAGAAAAATTTTGAATGAACTCTCATCAGATGCTCCTGCAGTAGCGAAGATTGAAGAAGAAGAGAAGTCAGAAGATGAAGGAACGCCTTCTGGTATTTCTGCAATGGCCATGCCAACCAGCCTGTATCATACTAACACAGGGCAATACCGTATGTTTGCAAATGTACTATGTGATGATGCACAACATACATAGCACAACTTTGTTTCTAGGAGTTACATAATGCAGTAGGAATGTTGTATTTTGATGAAGATGAAGAAGAAGAGATTCTGTATTTCTAAGTAATTATTATTAATTTTTTCTAACATGGGCATTATAGACTTTTAATCTCTTGTAGCATTTGTTGGCTGCTAGATTTAGTTCTTCAAGAGCTTCTATGCATTAAAATATGGAGGTGAGGCTCTGCTGAAATGAAAAATGTTGACACTTTTATGTGAATGTTTAATGATACAAATCATTGCAGTTTCAAATTCTTGTGATTTGCTGTGTATTAGTGCTATTCATTATATGAAATGGCAAGTAGAGTTTTTTGAAATGTAAGGTTGGAGTATGAAATTACTTGTTAACTTCTAATTTTCTTTCTTAAAAGAACTATGTCTTTTTGTCTCCAGTTTTTAAGTATCTACGTTTTCACTGCAGAATTAACCTAAATCATGGTTTCCAGCATTTGATACTTCATCCAAATGCAAGTTAAAAGTTACATTCTCGGTTCTGTTCTATAGATTTGCTTTTGAATATTTTTATTCCTGTATTTATGGTAGAAGTGTTGCATAACTTACACTCTATGACTTCTTCGGGCATAATCAGATATCATCTAAGGAATAACTTTATAACAACTCTTTTTAAAATCATGTATTTCATAAAGCTTCCCTCCTACACTTTGTAGATGCAGATGTTTTTCCTTTGATATAATGACAGGAAGATGGCATAAGAAATGTTGTGGAGTTTTTTTCCTGAAATGAGGAAACAGAGGAAGTCTATTAAAATGTTGCAGTGGTATACAGAAGATGATAGAATGGCTCTCTAGTTGTATTTTATTCACCCTTTGAATCCTTCAGTTATTTTTTATTTATACAACTAAACTAATTATTAACAGTGAGAAGACAGAATTTGCCTGTAGTATGTATTCTTTCAGCATAGAAAGTAATTTTGCTTGTGCCCCTAGGCTGCTTTCTTACCCTTTCTGTAAGCTTTAGACATAAAGAAATGTTTGCTGTGTGATGTCCAACATCTGAAGTGTTCTTTTCTGTGGAAAAGAACATGGTCATCCTAAATTACATCTATCCAGTATTGAATCTGGCATGTAGTCTAGTATTCTAAGAAAAATGAAATATTTTTCTTCAATTTTTGAATTGTTCTTTTGATTTTGCTTAGTTTTAATTAAGAATATAGAAATTTGCCATTTCAGGGCTTAAAAAGAAGTGCTGTAATGTCTGTGTATTACCTAAATGACCCTGCAAACCTACAGGATTTCTAAGAAGTTTTAGAGTTTAGGTTTCTTAATTGTAGTTTTCTCTGGAGAGCCAGAGTTGTACTTTGACTGCAATGTCTTGCAGGAGGTGATTCTTAGGAGAGAATATTTTCATTTGAACACACCTATAAACAATAGTGACAGGGAGGTGTTCAAATGAATAACAAAAGTCAAAGGTTTTTCTTTCTTGTTCAGTCAGACATTTACTTCTGAAAATTAAGCCACAGAGATCATTACCAATAATGTGAGAACAGGATCCACAAAAATTTAATTAAATCTCATGTGTCTTAATTTTTACTTGGCTATAAGCCAGGCTTGGGAGATTTTTGTTCTTTGCTGCTTTTTCTTTGAGTAAGTTATAGTCGTAGCCTAAAACATGTGCTGTATAATTAAGGTTCTCAGCATAATGAGACATTGCTTCAAGATGCAATGTCAGCCTTCATGTTCTCTCTTGGTTTTGGCTTAAAAACTTTGTTTTGAGAGCTTTTTCTTCTTAGTTTTTCTTGACAAATATATTAATTCATTAATCTGATTTTTTTAAGTTCATCTCTGTAAGTTAAAATATCTTTTGCTTCAGCAAAGTCTGTATATTTTAATTCTGGTTAGGAAAAAGTGGTACTGGATGGTAGCAAGGATGGTCATTTCCTTGTAATAAAGAGGGTCTTAATTTGGAATTTACTAAAGAGAGCTTGACTGTTGACCCCTAGTCTTCACATGTACGTAGCACAGATCTGAAGCGTTTCCGTGCCATCCTGTTGTTTGCCTGTGATCCCCAGGAACTCCTTTTAGCTAAAGCCAGGAACACTGTGTGGGAATGCAGCAACTCCAGTGTTGCTTTTAGACTGGATATGCTGCAGAGGGTCACTACATGTAACCTCCTTCATCTTTACATCTCCTGTTGATAGCTCTGTACTTCTGCCTGTCGTTATTGTGCCTGAGGACTCCTCTTTCCCTAGCCAGCATTGGCTGCACGGGTTCTCTTGTGCAGGCACCCAGCAGTTTATGCATTAAGCTTGTGCAGTGCCCGTGGCAATGAAGAACTGGTCTTGCAGAGTCACTGTGGCCATCTGTACTGTGCCCTGGTTTAACAGAGATGTTACTACATTTGCCTTTTTTTCTCACTGTTCTCTTTATTCCTGCAAAGAAAAGGCAGTTAAGTTGAAAAGATCATTTTGACTGTGTGTTTATGTCTGGATGTCTGGGATGACTATTTTTGGAAGAACTTGATAAGTAAAGTTTTCTATTAGCAGCAGTGTTCTCTACTTACTTTACACCAGCCAAAATGGTATGTTGCCATGGTTTCCAAATATCTTTTTCCTCGGAGCTTCTTGGCTTTGGCTTATGGAAGCAGACAGTCTGACATGACCAGATAAAATGTTTTTGCCAGCTACTTCTATCAACATATGTGTCATCTTTCTGTCAGGGAAATGGGTAATTTTGCGGTGTTGTGTAGAAGCCTTGTAGCCTCATCTGGCTACACACCTACTCTGTTGGCTCTAGTTCTGTCATTTAGCTTCTGTTATTTAATACTGAAAAAAAATTATTAGCTCCTCACCCGTGGTAGTGGTCTAATATGCAAGAGTTTTTCATTCAGTTGGAGTAAATCAACCTCCCCACCCCCTTGCCAACTTATGCAAGTCATGATGATCTGCATGAAAAGATGCAGAGGGAATGAAAATTTCCAGTTCTTTTGCCATCTGTTTGGGTTGCTTGCTGTGTTAGAACAGATCTTTAACCATTGGAGAATTAAGAAATCTTTTGGGAAAGATTAACTTTAGTTTCTTTCCAGTTTTGGAAGGGAAAAGATGTGGGGTTTTTTTCTGGATTAGAACTGTTGATCATATTCAGAGACTGGTATTAGTATTGTCTTTACTTGTAGCTAGAAGAGAAGATGCCACTTACATCCATCCACCTGCATGGCATTCAACTACAGGCACTGTCCAGGACAGTCCTGCACTCATCATAAAAGGCCCAATTTTCAGCAGAACAACAATTTCCAGCACAACAAAGGGTGTGCAGTGGTTGAGATCAGGACAGAGAATGGAGGAACGGGCAGTGTGTTGTTCTGGGAATACAGCAGGAATCAGTCCTGTAAGGGAGGCAGTTACTGGAGTTAATTCACTCTTGTTTATAAAGTACTGGATTGGGATCTGAATGAATAATTACAGGACAGCTGCGACATAATTGTTTACCCAGGCTCACCATGGAGCTAAGAACTTTGTATCAATCTGTGCTGATGTTTTACTGTTTTGGAAGCCAAAGTGACTGGAGTTTATGTGGTATGGTTCTGTGATGGTGTAGATGTACCATTCTTGGTGCTAACTCTGAGAGGCAGTATTTGGCTCTTTATAACTTCTCTGGGAGGTAGAGTTGACAAATCTTGTTGCTCTTGTCCTGGACCTAGTGAAGAGTGGAGGATACAGTGCTTTCCTTTACTTGCTTCTCTCTCTTTCATCCTGCAGCAAAATGTGGCACTTTCTGCTTTGAAAGCCAGGCTGAAACATCTTGCACTCTACACCCTGCCGTGCTCTTCCCCTTCTCCTTAATGCCTTATGGACCTGGTGTGCAGCACCCAACTAGTTCCTATGTTACATATTCCTCATTCCAAGGGCAGGACTGGAGGTCTATGCTGAAGCCTGTTTCAATATCGCAGATAGGGCTCTAAACTTAATTCAGTGTCAGAGAAATTCCGTGTTTTCCCCAAAAGAAGCTAATTCAGCTGTTGGGATTTGGCAGTCTCAGTCTCAAAAAAGTGTTTATATCTAAAGTTAAGCTTTTGAGATAACCTACTGTTATCAAAACAGAACATTTGAGATCATCAATCTCTAAAATTCACCTAGGTATCTAACAAATTCTATATTGAGATAAGCAGAGCTGAACCTTCAGGAATGGTGTCAAACACTGTAATCTGACAGTGAATTCAGAGGAGTTGGGAAGCCTGAATCTTTTTTTATGTCTGACTTTTGTTTTATCTCAGATCACTTTACAATGTTTTTAGTTTAAATATTTTGGGGGGAGAAAGGAGTTTGTTACTCCTTGGGAATTGGGTTCTCAGCTAAAAGTTTTAGGATTGTTATAATTAATGTAGGAGATGTGGTTTTGGCTGGTGGATTGCTTGGTGGATGAGGGATTGGCTCAAAGAGTTCCAGTCAACAATGTGATGTTCAGGTGAAGGCCAGTGATGTGTGTTGATCTTAAGGGATCTGTTTTGGGACCGGTGTTGTTTAGTGTCTTTGCTGGTCAGAGACATGGAAGGTGGGGTTGAGTGCACCTTCAGAAAGTTTGCAGATGGCACCAGGATAAACGATGCAATTGATACTCAAAACTCTATAGAGAGGCGAGATCCCATCTAAAGGAACTTTGACAGAGTAGAGAGGTGGACCCATGCAAACCTCTTGTTAAGGCCAAGTTCAGGGTTCCGTGCATGGGTTGTGGCAATCCTGAATGCAATGCAGGCCAGGCAATGAGTGGAGTGAGACCAGCTTTGCTGCAAAGGACGTGTGCTGGTGGATGAAACACTGAGTATGAGCTGGCAATGTGTGCTTGCAGCCCAGAAAGCCAACTAGAACCTGGGCTGCATCCAAAGCAGCGTGGGCAGCAGATCAAGGGATGGGATTCTGCCCTTCTGCTCTGGTGAGACCCCACCTGGAGTGCTGCATCCGTCTCTGGGTTTCCAGCACAAGACAGACATGGACCTGCTTGAACAGATCCAGAGGAGGGCCATGGAGATTATCAGGGGCTAGAGGCCTTCCCCATAAAGACAGGTTGACAGGTTTGGGATTGATTAGCCTGGAGAAAAGAAGGCTCTAGGGAGATCTTGCAGTAGCCTTCCAGTAATTAAAGAGGGTCTACAGAAAATATGGGGAGGGACTGTTTATCAGGGAGTGTAGTAATAGGAAGGATGAGGGACAATGGCTTCAAACAGAAAGGATAGATTCAGTTTAGATATTAGGATAAAATCTTCACTTTGAGGGTGGGGAGGCACTGAAACAGGTTGCCCAGAGAAGTTATGGGTGCCCCATCCCAGGAAGTGTTCAAGGCCAGGTTGGATGGGGAGGCTCTGAGCAACCTGATCTAGTGGAATGTGCATGTGCCCATGGCAGGGGAGTTAGAACTAAATGATCTTGAAGGTCCTTTCCAACTCAAGCCGTTCCATAATTAATATTTCTGTGTTTAAGAAAGGCAGTGCTAACTTCAAAAAGAATATACAATTAATAATGTCTCTAGGGAACTCCATTTTTCCTAAATATTTGAATATGGCAAGGAATGTAATATGATTTTTTAATGGAGAAGGTATATTTGTTTTTTTCATATTGCTGATGACATGGAGGGAAGAACTCCACTTTGTTCTGTTTCTCTTGTTACATATTGGGCTCTTTACAACTGTGTACAGCTTGGATAAACATTGTTGTGCTAAACTTTTTCTGTAAGGAAAAAGATTGTGAGTGTCAATTTTCTCTTCCTTTGTCTTGATGTCCTGGTTTTTGATTTGTAAGAGTCAATAAACAGCTTTTATTTTTAAATTTTTTTAAAAATAACCTCTACTTTAGTGTTTAAAACAATGCTATTTTATATGGCTAGGAGCTACTATTTTTTTTTTCCATATTTAAACTATTTTGGTAGAGTTAATATTTCTGGAAACACAGAGATTAAATGTGTTGAACGCTGCTTTTTATTTGTTATACATATAGTGTAGACTACACAACAAGCTTTATATTTGTGGAAATCAGTATTAATATTACCTAAGTTTTGTCATACAACTGATCTTTAAGCAAGGAGAGGACCAGGAGTCCTATAAGGCAATGTTTATTTCATGTTTTTTAGCATGTGTTATGTCCTTCTATTGCCGAACTTATCTTTTTTTTTTTTTTTTTTTCTGTTTAGTTACCATATCTCAAGGTGGTACAATTCAGACTGTCACAAATTCAGGAGCTCCTCAGCCAGGTGCTACCATTGTGCAATATGCAGCACAGTCATCTGATGGCACACAGCAGTTTTTTGTTCCTGGAAGCCAAGTTGTCGTCCAAGGTATATTTTATCAGTCTACTCCATTTTAGTTTTTTCATATTAAACATTTTTTCTTATAAGGTTTTTTATTTTGTGTTGACATTATTATACTCATGCACAGCAAGATGAAAGACAGTCTTAGATGGGGATTCAGGGTCTCTGCTCAGTAAGGCAGCTACTACTTTTGCTTAAAAAGGATGAAATAGTAGTATAAAACCACTTTCTGCTTTGGAGTCTCTTGTCCAGATTTTTAGAATTATGTTAATTGGAATAAAGGTGCTCTTACAGATTGAAGTGAGGTGCTGAAGGTGCACCTCTTTTAATATATGAAACTAATTTGTTTTTTTCAGCAGTTAATGTTATTAAAACACAAGGTCTGAAGATTTTGGGATATGTTTAGGGCAGAATTTCCCTGTAACTTACAGCTTTTGCAGCTACTAGGAAGCAGATCCTTTTCTGAAGCTAGTTTTCTCACAGAAGAACACTTTGAAGGCCCTATAAAATGCACACATGAATTGAACTGTGAATAGTGTATTCTTGAACCTTACTGTAGTTTGTCCAGGATTTTTTTTTTCCTTCCACTGTTCCCAGCCTTGTGGTAATGCTGAGGGAGTTGGAGAACCAAAGGTGTTTTGGTTCCTCTCTGTATCAGAGGATTTGGGTTATGTGATGAAAACCTTTGAAAATGGAAGAGATATTTCTCTATGTAGACACTAGATTAATAGCTATGGAAGATATACAGAGTTTTAAAAAACCATTATTTTATTGACACAGAGAAGTAGGGAGGGAGAGCTGTATGAATATTGTCTTAAGCCAGAACAGCTATCTGAAATAAGCCAAGAGAAGAGCTAGGAGGGATTTAGATAGGTATTCATGGAGTGGATGAGAGTCATCAAATAGATGCTGAAATACATTATTGTCCCAAGACTTTTCAGAAGCATTTCAATTTTAAGACTATAAGATGAAAAAACCTTAGCCAAGTCTTAGTTTTTATTGTGCAGAGAGTATTGTTACAAATTCTCTAAATGTTATTATGAACGGGCTGTCCCTCAGACCAGTTTCCCAATCTGGTGCTGCATGTTTTTCTGAATATGAGTCTAACATGTTTTCTATGCATGTGCATACACATCCCTTAAATCAGAGGACTTCTCCATCTCTTTAGGTTGACTGTAGTATTTTATAGATATTGCTTTGATTCTTCTGAGCTTTGGGGTCAGCGACAAAAAGAATAACTCCTCAGCTACTTCCTAAAACTTCCCAAGTCTGTGAAGAGGCACAGCATTTGAGGATTTTTTCTGGCAGCATTTCAGTCCTTGGGAATTCCATTTGACTGACCTTCCTTTACAGTCTCTCCATTACAGAGCTGTTCTCTGACAGAGCTACTCAGTCTCAGCAATCTGCTCAACAAGATGGAATTACCCATTAAGTGTCTTGTCTGTGATGGAAACTTTCAAAATGGATTCAGAGACAGTTACTGAATACCTTCTATATCATGTTGCTGGAAGCATCTAGATACTTTTAACTAAATTGATTTGTTCTCTGTCCATGCTCGGAGTAGCTTATTTCCTGGAAGTCTCTGTTCCTATGGTTCAAAGTCCAGTACTTTAGTGAGCCTCATAGCTGTTAACCCAGAAGAAAAATGCTACATAACATATACAGGGAAAAGTACAAAGCAAACAGTAAGTGAACATGAACATGGAGATGATGAGAAGATAAAAGGCTTCAACTTATTCTACATGCTATTGATACTGGAAAATCTTTTTAAAAAAGCAAATCCTCTTTAATAAAAAAGAGGTGTATAAAAATAGTGTGAAAGCACTTGAAGATGTTTACAGTAATGCAATTGTATGTAGTCAGCAAACCTGAGTTTATCCGAAGGGGGTGAGACAATGGCATTAGTTGAATATACAAGTGTCTGAAATGTTCTTACTACAGGCCATGCTGAAAAGTATATAGGAATGTAGTTTATGAACAGTTGTCACTTACGTACACTTTGTAGTTGACCGTTCATGTAATATTGTGATAGCACAGATTATATAGGAAAGAATATTCTGTTTTGTAATCTGACTACTTACATATATTTTATAATGGTTTTAGGTAGGCAGCATATATTTTTTTTTCTTAATCATAGAGGAAGGAAAGAATATGACAAATATCCAAAACCAGAAAATATCTGTTTCAGATTCTGTTTCAGAATCTTTCAGAAAGCATATGTATTGATAATTTTTTCTAAAGTATTTGAATACTTTTTCTAAAGTATTGATGAATCTTATGTAATAGTGGATAGGATCACATAAATCCTGTGCTTGGTATTTTCTAATAACCTGTGATGGGGATAAATATTAGGATGAAAGTACCAAAGGTATTGATCCAATTGAGTCATATTGCATTTGCTACAAGTTTACATTTGTGGGCAAAATGTAGGCAAAAGTGGCAGTTCTAGTGTGTGGACAGTTTCCTAATACATTAAGGGTTAAGGATTTTTTTACTAGCTGAAGAAGGAAGTGTTTGACTATTAGTGAAAATGAGTGTAGAAAAATTGTATAAAAAATCATTCTGTTGGGATCTATGTGTGTTTTCATTATATTGTTAGTGATATTTGAAATCTGTGGCTTAAATTTGTGTGCTTTAGTTCTGATCTTCTGTTCATATGATCCTGAAGTGGTCCTGTAGTTATAGAACGCTCTTTTTTTTTTGCATTGATGTTTTCACTGCTGCCATCCAGCACAGTTTCACAGTTGATGAATTACCAGTCTGAATTTGTTTATTACAGACAAAGAAGTTTGCTGTGCCCTACATACAGACCAGTGCTTGGAATCTTGGTCTGAAACAAATGTCATTTAAGTTGATGTAAATAAGGAGTAACTCTCTTAGAGCTGAGTTGTTTTTTTTAAAATTTATATTTTAAAACTAAGTCAACAAGATCTCTTAGACATATTTTGAAAAAGGAGGGAAGGGGGAAGAGGTAGCCCTTACCCAGAGTTACTGTTCTGCCTGTTACAGCATCTGAAATCACTAGCATTAGGCTGACTTACTTTGTTGGATGTTCCTTAATAATTTCTGAAGCTTTTAACTGAAATTAAATGAGTGGGTTGTGGGTTTCCCTGCAAAGCGAGGAGCTCTAGCCTTTCATTTACCCATTTGTTATAGCTTATTAAGCTTTCCTGTCTTGCGTGTCTGCCCAACAGAGTTCTCTGCCTTTTAGTGGAACTGTTCCAATGAAAACAACTTCATGTCTGTTTAAGATTTCCTTATTTTCTATCCAGTCATGACTTTATCATTTGGATTCATTCATGAATGCTAGAGCCACATTTTCATTTCTGTCACTCATGCTGTGAATTTTCAGGTCTTTCTTAACAGCCTGCTTTTTTTCAGTGCTTTCTGTAGCTTTATGAATAATTCAGGGAAAAAGAACAAAGCTAGGATTATAGCAATATGGAAGAGGGAAAAAAAATCAGGTTTACTGGAAAAGGAATTCTTTGGGCTGCAGTTTCAGTGAGCCGTTCCAGTGATGGAGCATATTAATGACACTGGTAAGCAAGTGAGGTCATTGTGATGTCAGTGCTCTTGCTTGTAATCCTGCACATGCTTGGTAGTTTGGAACAGTTCATGCTGAGCTCTGGTAGAGGAACAACAGAATCGTGTGTGCAGAAGTTGATCATGGCTGTAACAGGAGATGAAACAGGTAAAAATTTTGTTAGCCTTTGGCATGGTATTTTTGTATGTCTGTGCAGTATTTAGTTAGTATTTATGACATTTTCTTTTGAACCTGTTGCTGTAACTCTTTCATCTCTCTAAAGTCATACAAATAGCTTCTAATGCTACCTACCTAGTGTAGGATTTCAGGGCAATTTTAGCAGTTTTGTGTGGGGTAAAAACCAAAAAAATCACTGTTAGTGCATGAGTTCTTGCAGAGATTGATTCAGATAACTAATCTTTATTATTTGATGCAGAATCCTGCTGAAAAAAGTCCACCACTCTTCTTTCACATTTTTCTTTATTGTGGCGGTAGTCATATACGCTGCTATGTTTATAATTGCTTTTTGTTTCGTAAAAATGACAGCTGCCTTTTTTATTGAGCAATAAACACTATGAATTTGATAGCTATGGGCTTAAGCCTAGCTGTAAAGAAATTGTTTCAGCAGTGTAAATCAACCCTATGCTTCCATTATTCAAAAAAACACTGAATGGAAACAAATTTGAGGGCAATAACTGAAGTATTGTAATGCCTGCTTGTTTTCTCCTCCACTGTTAAAATGGTCTGTTCCTCAGCTAATTGAGTTCAAAAGGCTGACGTCATTAGATTTCCTGGAATCGTGTTGCAGTGGGGAACTGGAAAAGTTAAACTCCAAACAAGATACACATTGACGTCAGCTCCAAGTCATGCTGCGATTTAGTCAGTTCCTTTCTGCCTCGTCAATTGCCTCCGGCAGCTCGGTAACATTAACTACTTCCCTGCCGGCTGCTACGTGCTGCTGCTCAGTGCTGGCGCACATTGTTTCATTAATCCAGATAAGTATCTTCTCTAAGTCGATGTTTTTAATGCTGAAAGGAATAATGATTCATGCCTTGTGTAGCCAGTTTAGTGGTGAAGTTAAAAACCCTTTGATAATCAAGTCCCACCATTATGGCTCACAGAGGGGGAGAATAAGCATCCAAATACATCAGGCGTTTTTTCTCCTGGATAGTCACAGAAAGAACTCGAGTGCAGGGTTGCTCTCTAGTGTTCAGCAAGTTACTTTTTCCAAGAGGTGGTTTGTTTTTTTTTTGCTTCCTGTTAATAATTTTCTTTTTGTAAGTCTCAGCTGAAAGATTCAGGTTTTCAGTGACTTTTTACTCCCTTGCATTTTAAGGAGTGGAAAAAAAAAAATTACCTGGGGCAATATGTTAGGGGAATGCACCAACTCGAGGTTTGTTGCTTTATTAACAGTCTCAGTTCTACTTCTGGTACCTTAGGAATTACGTTAAACCTTTGTGAAGTGTCATTAGAAACAGCCACAGAAGTTTGTCAGTCTGGATGAAGTGTGTGTGACTTTTGTCTCAGATGCTGAAATGGAAGGTATGCTTCACTGTAATATAGATAAATAATTAGACTTTAAATAATCTTGAAAAAAATAAAGTTTATTCCACTCTGTTTAAAGCCTGTTCCACCTTTCCAAAGGTCTTTTTCTGGGGAAATCAGTAACACTGTAACTTCTTGAGATAATATACAAAACATTTTTCAGCCTTTGACGAATTTTTTTTGCAATGATGTATCATAAAACATATTACTGCACAGCTAAAAGATAGTTTGTCAATGCTATGCTGTGTTTTTTTCTTATTTACAAACAGTGGTGGCTGGATTTGCCTGAACCACCAGAATGGCTATTAATCTGTGTTTTCATGCTGGCAAGTTTATAAGTGAGACAACTGTTAGGCAGGGACTACCACTACTGGGACCTGCTCAGACTGGAATACTTTCCAGTGGTGTTTGCTGATCCCAGCTGGGATAGGGACTGGCTTTTGTTAAGTCTTGCTGCAGGTACATGATCACACTGAATCCTCTTCACAACAGCCTCAGTAAGTTCTGTTTGCTGCCGTCTGAGTGTAAATCAAACACAGACAACAAAGTAGTTGGTCTTGCCGGGCTGAGGTGATCTGCTTTGTGGAGCTTTCCCCATGACTTGATCTACAAAATGGTTTACTTGGATTTCTAATTCATTGTGGCTAAGGCAAACTAAGATAACATCTCTCTAATACCTAGTGATGAGATAGAAAAAGGTAGTTCTTACCGTAGAGTCTGTAAGATGAACGTAATGTGGCCAGCATAAAGGTGAGCCTGAAGAGTTGCTAAAATTCCATTTTTATAAATAGTGAGCTGATTTATCATTCCATTGACGTGACTGGGACAGCTAAGAAATGTGGACAACTTAAAGGGTTAAGCAATTCCCCTGCAGATGTACAAGATGACCAAGCCCTGTGTTCATGGCAGCTGCCTGTCAGTGCTCACAGCACTGCTCTGGGCTGATTTCTCCCTCCCTCCCACATCCCCGGGGGATTATCCAGGTCAGTTCACTGGTGCAGTTCATCTTGTAATTCCACAAACACTTTTACCCACAGGACTGAGCGGGGGGGAGGTGCAAAGGGTTTAAGCTGATAATGATTTCAGGACATGGCTGTGGAATTGTGGTCTAAACACAACTTGATTGTATTTTTTTGTTTTTAATTAGTGAAGCACTTGCATTAATATAGTAAGAATAATAGTATATTTTTATTAAGTTTAATTTTTCCCCTGCTATAGTTGACTGATGTTTCTTAACTGCTCGGCCTGTCAGCCTCCCCAAGATGTTTTTGTCTAGATTTTATTTTTCCAAGCTGTCGTAGTTTCAGCTGGGGTAGAGTTAGTTTTCTTCCAGTTGGCTGGTACAGTGCTGTGTTTTGGATTTAGGATGAGAGAGATGTTGATGGCACACTGATGGTTTAGTTGCTGCTCAGCAGTACTTGCACTAAGTCAAGGACTTTCCAGCTTCTCATCCTCTGCCAGTGAGTAGGCTGGGGGTGCGCTCAAAGCTGAGAGGGATGGGATCACAGCCAGAGCAGCTGACCCCAGCTAGTCAAAGGGATATTCCATATCATTAGGCATCATGCTCAGCATATAAACTGTAGGAAAAGCTGGCCTGGAGACTGCTGCTCAGGAACAGGCTCGACATCAGTTGGTGAGTGGTGAGCAATTGCTTTTAACTTGCATCAGTTGTTTTTCTTGGTTTTATTTCTCTTTCTTTTCATTATTTTCTTTTTAATGACATTTATTATTTTGTTTTATTGCCATTATCAAACTTATCTAATGTTCACATCTCAACCTATGAGTTTTCTTACCCAGTCCTACTGGGAAGGGGTGGAGTGAACAAGTAGCTGTGTGGTGCTTAGTTGCAGGCAGGTTTTAAACTGTGACACGTTTTTCCATTATTTGAATAATGCTTTAAAGAATTAAAGTGTAAACTAAATGTAACATAATAGCTGCTGAAACATCAGCTATATTAAGTTGCATTAATGACAAAATTTGAAGTTTTGTTTTATTATAGTATAAAATATTTATGGAAAGGAATAGGTAAATACTTGCTTAAAATTTAAAAAGGAGTATACTTTTTGTTTGCTTTTGTTTTCTGTCAGACAAGACCCAAGTACTTAGGACTTCACCAGTGTTTTTAAGTTGAGATACATAATGTCGGGACAAGTAAGTCCGAAACAAAGAAATGACATCCGAAACAAAGAAATGACGTGAGACCATCAGAAAGGTGTTGGTTTCAAGTCACGATCCTCAGATCGGCATTTAGCTTGGGCAGAGCATAAAACTGCTAAGCTCAGGAGCTGAATCAGAACTTTTGCCCTCTGATTTACTGTGCAGCTGCACCCCTTCCTATGCAACTGCCGCTGCCTCCTCTTGTTTGCTAATGCTGCAGCATCCTCTGTGTGGTCCACTTGCCCAGGGAACAAATGCCTGTACATCCTGAGCGCTTGTCTGTTCCTTTTCGTGGCAGCAACAGCAACTCTCACTGATTATCCGGTTGCCAAACTGCTGTTGTAAGAGGAGGAGGGGCTGCGAAGCTGGTACTGTTACTATCACAAGGAAGGAGAAAGCTGTCTTCTGAAGCAAATTGAATCCTGTATAGGGAGAACAGGGTAGCATATAAACCTCAGTGGCTGCAACAGCAGGAGCCTCTTTTTGTGTGATTGTGCAAACAGGAAGTATGAATGCTCACACTGTTTCTCAAACAGCTTTCCCCATGTTGGCTGAAGAGAGCCATGTGGAAGCTTTCAGTCTGGCTGGCTAGTGGGCCACGTGATAGAACAATTCAGGTATTTTACAGCGTGGAAATAATAAATAATCGCTATTAAGATACGAGCAGTTGTGTCATTATAGACCTGTGAAATGATTTACATATCTAGGATCCCGGATAACTCATTGACAGAAATCTGTTATTTTCAGACAGAAAACTTACACATTCTTCTTTTTTGCTATTAAATTTAAAATATGTTTCTTTTATACAGCTGCCACTGGAGACATGCCAGCTTACCAGATTCGAACTCCCACAACGACCTTACCTCAGGGAGTGGTTATGGCAGCCTCACCAGGGACTTTGCATAGCCCTCAGCAAATGGCAGAAGAGGCAACACGCAAGAGAGAGCTGAGACTTTTGAAAAATAGGTAAGACTATGTAATAATACATAGTTACTGTTTCAAACCTCCCCCCCCCCCGAGCATGATAATGAAGTTTTCTTGTTAAGGTCATGAGCACTGCCTGTAATTGATGAAGGGAACGCAGAAAATTCTTTGTCAGTCGTTCCATGTCCTTCTAGCACAGAGTATTGGTTATTAACTCTGGAAGGTTAGAATTGACCTTATACGCATGGATTTTTAGTTTGAAAATATTAGTAATTCAGAAATCAGTATCAGATATTTTTTGTGATGATCTAGAGTTACACTTTTTATTGAATTTTAATTCCTTTTCTCTCCCACTACTGACAGTAAAATGACCAGTAGGGGCTTTTTCATTTTAAAAAATCCCAGCAAAGAATTGGTTAGGAAAATATCTGAGGATCTCATTAGCAGCTCTTCATTAATGATGCTGTGAAGAGGACTTATTCTGAGATGGAATGACAATTATAGACTTTCCTAAATACTTGGCTACTGGGATGAGATGCTTTGCAGTGCTCCTGTCATTTTGTGGGGCATATTGTGTGAAGTGGCTGTATATTTTTTAATTAGTTGTCATGGACTTGACTGAATGTTGTAAATGTCATTCTTTCTCTGCATTCTTCTTGCTATTCTTAGGGAAGTCTGTCTTTTTTAATTGTGTAGCCACCTCTATCATTGGCAGATTAATAGTAGAAATAGTCTGTTCTGCAGATCTCTAATACACTGCTTAACCACTTGTCTTACGATTGAATTAATGGTATTGCTTTGCTCTCATGCCTGTCCTTTATTTTAAATGACTCATGAGGATCACCGCATTGTTGTGCCTCCTTTTTGTTTCTTCTCTCTTCAGTTTTAAAACTAGTGCCTATGCTATAGCTCTTGACTTTCTGCAATGTTAGTCTCTCACAGTTTGACAGTTTATCATGTTCCAAGGTGGTAAAGGAGGACTCCCAGTACTTCTAGTATTTCTTCTGGAATTGAATGCTTGTTTAGTCACATGCTTCTGAAAACACTACCCAAAGTGTTTAGCTCCAATATAACAGACTTTGGAGCAGAACTATGAGAATGGCTTCAGGCTATCATTTGCCAGCAACAAAAACCACACACTCTGGTGGCTGAAATGTGCTCAGCCAGCCAGTTCTAAAATGCTAATAAATGGTATTTGTTTGGGCTTAAATTGTATTGTACATTGTTACAACGTGCTGTAAGTTTTTATTCTTAATGTAAGCTTGGCATCCAGTTTTTTATCTGAAGAGAGTAATGTTATGCTTGTGTTTTCTGAAAGTAAATTCTCTGGGTTTGGTTTTAAGATTTTGATGGCAGAAGACAATGCTCCCGATAAACACACAAAACAGAATGTGACTGGAAGAAGAAATGCTGCTTTCCATCTTAATGTTTAGTGCAATTAAAGTCAATACGTTATCATTTACTCTCTGTTTTTCTCAGTTCTTTTGTGTATTGGTTCCATCTTTGTATTTGGTGATGCTGAATGCGTTTCAAGTTCTAGTTGTTTTGGATTATATTTTAACTATGTTACTGCTTTTGGCTGTTATCCGATGTTCTGTTTGTGCAATCCAGCAGTTGGTGGTGGTTGTTGTTATTGTGGAACTGCAGGGATTGCAGGTAATTGCATTTATCCAGTCTTTGCCATATTGTGGCTGTTCCTGTAGTCATTTGCCTTGTATTGGTTCCAGGGAAGCTGCCAGAGAATGTCGCAGAAAGAAGAAAGAATATGTCAAATGTCTTGAAAATCGTGTGGCTGTGCTTGAAAACCAAAACAAGACTCTCATTGAGGAACTCAAGGCCCTCAAAGATCTTTATTGTCATAAAGCAGAATAACTGTCTTTCATTTGGACCTCCTTTATTATGAACTTTAATCAAGGCATGAGAGGAAGCAATTCTACAGATTGCCATATGAACTTGAGAAAGAGACACTTGAGGCCCTTGTGGAACCCAGTTTTGCTTAGTGTTTTCAGACTGATTTGGGAGATATTCCAAAATTTGGAATTCAGTCATAGTCTCCATACTCTGCTGAGCTTTCTAATGGCATGCAAATGGCTTTTTTGTTTGCACTTTTTACTTCTGCTTTTTGCAGGGAAGCTGCTAAAGAATGTCGACGTCGGAAGAAAGAATACATAAAATGTCTGGAGAGTCGTGTTGCAGTGCTAGAAGTTCAGAACAAGAAACTTATACAGGAGCTTGAAACCCTAAAAGACATTTGCTCTTCCAAAACAGATTAGTAAAAATATTTATTATACTGTGAACTAAGATATGTTCAGTTGCTTTGTAAGACAATACATAGCCAACATGAATTATGGCTTTCTCTTTGTGTCATTTATAATATATTCCAACTCCTAACATTCCTGAATGCTTTCCTGCTTTTTGTCAATTCATAGCTCTAATTTCAGGTTTTCCATGCTCCATCCTTCTGTCTCCCAAGGAGCCAAATGTTAAAAAATATAACAAAGTAAAAAAGCACATAATTTCTAAGAGCTGTTTCTTTGCCATGTATTTACATACTACTTTTTACATGTTACTGAGTGTCCTGCACATTCAAAATATTTTGCAATTGTTTTAGATGAATCATAAAGATAATGCATCCAGTAATATAAGAAAATCAAACAACCCAAGGTATCTCAGGAAAGAGTTTATAAAAGAATGTTACGATTATATGTATGTACTAGCATACTAGTCTACAGATGATTTTATGGCATATTTTTATATTAGTTGCTTTGTGGAAAAAAGTATTGTATTGCTGTCACTGAGTGCCATGGTTAAAGATAGTTTTTAATAGAACCATGTTGTTTAACCTGTGTAGTGTCTGATTTCCTTTAAAAACCTGGTTGAGATGCTTTAAAATCCATGAGTATCTGAAAGAAGACAAAGGGAAAAAAGCACACCTAAGCTCATGACATGATGCTAAGTATATTGTAAATACCTGTGAGAAGCTGTTATATAGCTGCTATTTACTTACATTTTCTGTAGTCTGCAGACTGTTGGATTTATTGGAGGTCTGTATATCAAAATTTAAATTTTCATCCTGAATACTTTGCGTTTTAGATCCTGTACACCTGTGGACAGTTGCCTATAGTGAAGATTGATGGTGCAGTTCTTTTCACTATTTCAGCAAACTACTGAGTGATGGTCAAGGTGTCCTAAAGAAGGAAGCTTTCCAATAAACAGTAACTATTTGCTGATTCACTGGGTTCTGGAGTAGCCTATAGATGAGAGCTGAAGATTTTTAAAATAAACCCATGTTTAAACCAGATTACAGCTCTCATAAATGCAGTATGTGCCAACGTTCCATTGTGCTTTGGAAAAAAGTAGTGCATATGCAAAGTTGCTTCTGGGTATTTCTTTAATACAGGAGTGATCTAATTGTTTGGCCAGTACAATTTATAAGCAGAGTATTTGGGAGCTTTCCTGGAACTAATAGCACCATTGCCTTACTGATGTGGTAGGAAGAAAGGCCTGGTTCCTGCCTAATTGGCTTTACTGAGGGGAGTGTGTGTGTGTGTAAGAGGAGGAGGGATGGAATCATACTGAAGTCACTGAGGCTTCTTAATTTGAACTGAATTTGCATTTAACCCTCTTCACTCTGACCCTGTAGGGGGGTGGGTTGGTTTCTGTATCTATTTTTTTCTTTTTTCCTAAATTTCTTGAAATACACAGGATAATTTTCTTGAATCTCTTGAAAATCCCACTAGATACCTAAGTGAGACCATTTGTAAGAAGAGGTATTCTCTCTCACTTCCTGCAGCCATACCAGTTGATTTAAGGAGGAAACAAGATGCCTTCTGGCCTCTAAGGCTCTGCTGTGAGTCTGGAACAAAAGTAAAGTAAACTTTGAAATATCTTCGTCACTGTGAAAATACATCTGAAGTGCTAAGGTCAGCAGAAGTTAAAGGTTCTGTTCAGGTTGGGCAGGATGAATGCAATCTGCAGGTCCATGTTGCAGCCTCTGTAGAACAAGTTGTTTGTTGTGACTGCCACTGGAGTCTGTTCTGTTACAGGTAGGCATTGCTTGTGACTTGCAAGGGATTTGGAAACTTAAGTAGAAACTTGGGTGTTTGTAGTAGATATTTCTCCAGTAAGAAATCCCCTTTATCTTCACAGTAGTATCTGGTACTAACTGTAGTTAGAAAATTTATAGGAGGAATCCTTTTCTGTTCCCTATCTGTGTAGTTTGCAGTCATTTCTTCACTAATAGTATCATAGAATGGTTTGGGTTGGAAGGAGCCTTAAAGATCATCTAGTTCCAAATGTGCATACCATGGGCAGGGATGCACTCACTAATAAATCATGTTTAGTAGAGCTCCATCCAGCCTGGCCTTGAACATTTCCAGAGATGGGGCAACCACAACTTTGCTGAGCGACTTGTTGAGTGCTAATCTCTGACTAAAGAATTTATTCCTAATATTTAATGGGAATGTCTCCTCTTTTGCTTTATAACCATTGCCCCTTGTCCTGTCATTGTTTACATGTGTAAAAAGTTCTGTCCTTCTTTGATATAAGCATCCCTTCTGAAAGGCTGCAGTGAGGTCTCCCTGGAGCTTTCTGTTCTCCAGGATGAACAAGCCCAGCCTTCTCAGCCTGTTTTCATAGGAGAGGTGCTCCTGTCCTGTGATTATGTTTGTGGCCCTCCACCATACCTGCTCTAACAGGTCCATGGCTTTCCTGTGCTGGGGGCCCCAGAGCTGATGCAACATTGCAGGTGGAGTCTTACCAGAGCAGAGTAGGGGGGCAGAATCTTCTCCCTCACCTGCTGCCCACCCTGCTTTGGATGCAGCCCAGGATGCACTTGGCCTTTGGGGCAGCAAGCTAACACTGGAGCATAATGATTGATGTGATGCAAGAAAAAGGCCTTTTCAACACAGTAGTATTCTTAATACAGAAACATCAAGTGAATCTCAGTTGGTTTATTGCAAGAGAATTTGAGCACTGCCCAAGCTTTGATTTGTCAGAGCCAAAAATTTTGTTTTTTCATTATCAGGAAAAAAAGGCCAGAATAATTCTGTTTTTTCCTTCCTGTTAGAAAACTGCATTTCTATGGTACAAAACTCATTTTTTTCTGAAACCACACAAATGCAAATTTCTTTAAAGTAGATAGCTAGAGGATTGGCCTTTAAGGAAAATTGAGGACTGCATGGATTTTTTAATTTTTTTTTTTTTTTCATAATAGATTCTCATGTAGCTCAGGTAAAATAGTCTCTTGTAAAATGTCTTCAGCTTCCTAGAGTTGTGGGCGATGAGGAATGTAATAGTCAGCTTCCTCTTAAGGTACAGCTTTGAGTCATAGCTGTTTCCTTCTTAAGCAGATGTGCAAAGAGAAATCTCTATATACTATCCAAACAGATCTCTCTTGACTTTCCAAAACAGCCTCAGCTGTTTTGGCCAGTGAAAAAAGAGATGAAAATGAGTATATTGTGTGAGTAGGTGTGGATTTAGTTTCTTTGGGAGGACTTTTTGATTGTTATATATTTTGCTTTTTGCAAGAATAATTGCTGATTTATTTTTTGGCTGCACTGATACAGTCCTGAGGAGTGCAAGTTGTCTCCTGCTTGGTTTTCTTTTGTTCTTAGCAAACATAATTGCTGATCTGTACAGGTACCCTGCAGACATCAGTGTAATAGCTAAATTCAGGATGGTCTTTTTCTGAATGAAGTATCACTTCAAAGAAAACAAAGGGGTCTGCTCAGCTTCTGGTTTGGATTGAGTCATTTTGCCCACAGTTTTTTTCTGTTTCATCCCCTTGGTGTTTAGTGTGTGGGTGTGTACATGGCAAGACTGCAGTGAGTGCTGAGCTGTTAAGCAGCTGACAGAAGTAACTGTCTTTTGGTTGTCAGCCTTTCTGTATAAAATATTGTCATGTGGGGAGGGGATCTAGATCTAGTTTTGTTGAAGATTTAAAAAAAAAAAATTATCTTCTGGATGAGGAATAACAGTGATCTCATTATTCCAGCAAAAGTGTTCTACTATTTGCATAATTTAATAACTGAGGAAAATTATTTAGGTAAATTCTAGAGCAATTTGATAGTCTCTCATGCCAACTGGAAATGGCAGGTAGCAAAATTTATTCTGTGTCTAATGAATCTTTAGCCTATTTTCTCAGGTTTCTGTTTTTTTCTAGTTCTGAGTTAGAACTTCCTTCTTGCAACTGGCTTGTTCAACACAGTATGAAGCAGAAGCTGTGCATATGCACAAAGTCTGAGAGAGAGAGAGTAGGGTGAGAGTTTGCTGCGTGTAGACTAAAGAAAAAAATAACTTCATTGTATTCTGTTGGATTTGAATGGAAAAAACAGTGAAGGAAGTGTCTTTGTTATGGTAACTGCTGAGCTTTTTCCTCTCCTTTAATAGCTTGTATCAGTGGAATCAGGTGTGATTAATCCATCTTGTGAATGGAATTATGGCTATAAAAATGTCACAATTCAGAAATCTGGTTATCAGCCAAGTCATTGTTTTTGTTTTGTGGCTTCAAAAATATGATTTCCAAACATCCTTGAATGAGGCTTTTAATATTCTCATTTTCATGATTCGCCCCTCAACCCCTTCCCAATGCGGTTGTGCTCGTACCAGGTAAAAGCTGCTGCAGAGTTGTTTAACAAGCCCAGGCTGGACAACGGGGTTTTTTTTTTTTTCTACAATAGTTCTCTTAAAGATTTTTTTTTTCCCCCAACAAAGTATTTATCACATTTCTAGCTTTCATTAATTCTTACAGAAGTGAGAGAGCTGTAAACACATTTTTAAGTTTAATGCATACTGAGGTGTTTTGCTTGATGAAGTTGATTCTGAAGAACTAGATCCTCCAAGATCCTGGTTGTGTGAACCAAAAGCTTTCTGAAGTTTGTCAGCTGGCTTACAAACAAGAAAATGCTTAACTCCTTGACACCCCTGCATTTTTACCAGTGAAGTTGTCGGTTACTTCAAAGATCCAGACATGGGCCTGGACCCGCAGCTTTTGTGACACAAGCGAGCAGCCCTAATCTGTTGATATCTTCTTTTTCTCTCATTTGAGGCCTGATCTAATTAGCTTTTCTAAAATGTGTCTACTACTAATGGTACTAACATGAAATACAGCCACAGAGAAACAGGAAAGTCAAGGATAGATTTGAACAAATTATTTGCAAACAATTCTGTTACAGACTATAACACAAACAAGCAGGTGTGGTAAGTTTGCATGTGGGACTACTTTTTAAAAATTTTTGTATTTTTTGTGCAAGAGCCCCATTGGTCTATGCAGGGATCAGAGCTCTGCAGTGCTGAGCACAGGATGAAAAGTGTTAACTCTTCAAAATTGGTTCCACTTTCTTTTGTTGTATCTTGTGTGAATTGTCACCTATAGCTCCCTCCCTCATGCTATCAGACCTGTTCCATACAGTCTTTGTTCTTTTTCATTGGTGATTTTCATTTTCTTGAAATATTAATATTGTTTCCTCGGAAATGACAGTTGCTCATGTTTGTATCAGATTTCTTCTAGTATATTTTGAACCTGGTGGTCAATAACAATTGAAGTTCATAGATGTGTCAAAGATTTCTCAAAAGTTCATGAAAATAGGTAATTAACAATGAAGGCAGGGATGTACTAAAGGAAAAGTTGGAATGTAAGTTTTTTTAGATTCAAGAGATCTTACTGGGAATTCTCTCAGATTCTACAGAATTAATTCACTGATTGCCTGTGAACTGTAGAAAGTGAGGTCTTGTTGCTGAAAACTATTTGTATTTTTAGAGGATGTTCAAATTTCTATAGATTATACCATATTTATTTAAAAGGACAATGTGTTTATAGACAAAACGTGTTTTATTAAAAAGCTTAAATACCTTGCAGACCTAAGCTGTTGGGTCTGATGTTGTTTTCTGTCTCTTCACCAAGTCAGTGGTAATTGAGTAAAGGACAGTGCAATGTATCCTGATAAAATACTTGCTGGATGCTCCCCCATATTGACACATTTTTTTTCTTTTTCCCCCCACACTTCAGCTAGGCAAATAAGTTTAAAATAGACTGGTTTTGAAATATACTATTTACGAGAAAAAATGCCCACTGCCTATACTGTTACATTGTAGTAGCTCTGAGTAGAATCTGGTAATTCAGTCTTAAATTTGAAATGCTGGTCATTTCTGACCTTTTTGGGTAAAGTTCGAAGCAAAAAAAAAGACACAGTTTTTTTCAGCTGTTACACCACAGTGACACCTTGTGGAGTATAAATGTCTGCACTTTATTTTCAAACTGATAAGGCAGCCAAAGGATATTCCAGAAGTGGGGAATTTCTTGTATCCCATGGGGGAGATAGAGGGGGTGGGGTGTTCTATGGCTCTAGAGGACACAAACTCTTTTCTCCTGGTGTTCCTATATTAATATGTGGTTAGAAATAAGTGATTTAAAATTTGATAGCCTTTCAAGAGGAAAAAATAATACTGACATTTTTTCAATTTATAGTCTTTCTGACCAATAGTCCCATTTAATGAAAGACAAAATGAGCATTATTTAATTAATAATAATAACAATAATAATATATTTTCTCTAAATGCTATTATAAATACTGCTATTGAAGCACAGTAGTTATTAGTTCTAGGTCACAAAAATTAAATACAATAAAAAACCTAAAGTATCTTTTGAAACATAATGGTGGGAAGGCAAAATGAAATAATGCAGTTTTAATCCTGGCATATGGAAATATCATTCTGGAAATGGAAGGAGGAGGTAAAAAAGAGGGAATGCAGAACACAGAATACAGGAAAAGATAAAGCAGTAATGAAGAAGATCATTCTTCAGGCTAGATAGATTCTACTTTTCTAATAAATTGCACAGTTCTGTATTACAGCCATGACTTTATAGTATTCTGTCCCCCACAGACACATCTGCAAGTGACCATGTGGATAGTTCATATGTATGTTTTTCCACAGCACCTGAGAAGTGGGTGAACTGAGCACCTAAACAGAATTTTTTTTGACTCTTTCAAGAGAATTAGCCAAATACATGAAATGTGATGTCAAGATCTAGAACAACAAATTAATTTCCGTATGGTAAGTTTACAGGCCTATTCTATGAAAAATGAAAATATACGTGGTTTGGGAATTGTTGTTTTTAAGAGATTAATGAAAATATTTATATAAGTTGACAGTTAAACCACTTCCTAATGCCATGCAAATTTTTTTCCCAGTCCAAAATATTAACCTGGTCACATATAAGTTTGTGTTGCAACACAGACAGTCTGAAGAGGGCCAGTATTCACTTTCACGATAGTGTATGACCGCAAATCTTATAAAGCTGGTTTGCTGTCCCAGCTGTTTTCAGTGTAGCTGATTTGGCCAGTGTTAGATCTGGTTGTGTATCTCTTCCCCAGACTAGAGCATTCCTGAGGTGACAAACAGTATGCTTGAACAACATCTAACATTAGCTCTCGCTGTTTGAGTAGATCAGTTGGTTTCACAAAGTCCTTCTGTTTCCAGTTCACACACACACACAACAACACCACCCCACTTTCTAGAATGAAAGAAAGAAATGCTACATTTCTTTAGCCAGTATTTTAGCCCTGGAAATCCTCAAGTCTTCTGTTTGGCCCCCACATTTGCCATTAGTTCTGTAAGGATCAGAAATGGATTTGCTCTCATAACCCTGTTCTGAGTGCTTTTACAAACAGCAGAGGTGTCACTGTGCGACTTGGTCAGGGATGAGGGGAGAACAGAAACAACTCATGCAAATATGGACAGCAATACCTGCAGACCTCAAGTCAAGAGCCATCTCTAGAGACACAATTGTAGGAGATCTCCTTTGTAAATGACTGTCAACAGAACTGCTTTCTACTGCTCATTTGCCCAAAACCAGATGTAAAAGAACTTGATCAAATTATTCATATTTCTGGAGGTATAATTTTTTATCAGCTCCTTTTAGTTTGTTTTTCAAAGTTTTTTTCTTGGAGCAATGGTTCTTGTAGCAGAGCCAGCTGCCTCTAGGTAACAAAGTTCAAGTTGGAATTTTTCTCTACCAAAGATGGTCAGCTTCCACCTGTGGCAAGGGAACTTGTTCTTTTTCATGCACACTTCCCACTAAGGGAATAGCTACAGGTATGTCCAAGAGCTTTTTCAAGTTTACCAAGATAAAATAAAGGCATATACTCAAACCTGGAAAGCTTCCTCCAAGCAAGAAGAGGGCACCCCCATAATGAAATTATCAAAGCTGTACTCTGATGTTTCATAACAAACTTTAAATATGGCCAAAGCCTTTCATCACATACTCCTCTGCCCCCTGCAAAGGTTTTGAAAATACAAAATTTCAACTGTAGAGCCAGTCTAAAGGATCTGAAAGAGTCAGTTTACAGCAGATTATGTAAAAAATCTGATTCTGATGCATACCTCTGCTGAAAGTTTAAGCAAATAAACCTTAGTGCTTTCATGAATTTATTATGCAGTGCAGAAAGACTATACATATATGTATATGTATATGTATGTATTTAGGACAAAGGAAAATATGATTAACAGCGTCCACATAAACTTAAATTTTGGTTTGGATATGGGACAATCTTATCTGTCAGACTTACCCTTGGAAAAATCTTCATATATGAAAAAAATCACTAATGTACAAGGATTTATGCAATTGCATGAGAGAAGTTGTATATAGATCAAACAGAAAATATGAGTCAATTAGTGTCGCTTATGAACAGGACAATGGCTAAGTATGTGGGTCACTTTTTAGAGATTAGTTATCTGGGATCTTGGACAGATGCCCAGCAAAGTGAAGCACACTAAATGGAATTGCTGATATAAAATAATCCTATTAAAATACAACATTAACTTTGCAATAATGTAGAGAAGTGGTGTCAAGACAGCAGCTTTGTTTTAAAATACATACTTGACAAGGAAATAAGCCTATCAAATGAATAAAATCATAAGGACAATGGCTAAATACATCTTAAATGTGGTTAAAGATTATATTCCTAATGAATTAATCTACTTTGAATCTTCAGCAATATGAAGTAGGATGAAAGGTATTAAAAAATACAGTGAATGTAGCTGATATATCACCAGGTATGACATTTAGGTCAAATCAGCAGGGTTTATTTCCTCAAGTCAGTCAATTCTAGCAGAAAGCATAGCTAGACCTTGTAGCATATAAGCTACAAAAACCCCTATAGAACACTGTGGCAAAATGAAGGAATATACTGCAAAGAGGGGGCTGGAAAAAATAGTTGTGCCTACTGACTTAGTTCAGTATTCAGTAGCAGTGGTACAAAATGAGTCTGAAGTGCTGCACCTGGCTGTCCTTCAATCTTTGTGAAGCTGAATATGTCCAGTGATGAGAGAAGCAGAACTGCCTGAAGAACAGAGTTGCTGCATGGCCAGAACTTGACCTGCAGATTTACTTGTGCCTCATCACTGCAGAAGTTCTAGAAGGGGGTGCAACCGTGAAGAGCATCCCACATTGATGGTACCCAGGAGAACAGCAATGGCAGTTGTGAACCTGCTGTGGGAAATAGGGCTATCTTAAGGGCCAGATATGAAATGGTACAGTAAATTCTTGCATGTCTAAACTTTAGATATCTGGTCCCAAATATGGTAACTGGTTCTCTCAGTGTGTGGAAGTTGTCTACACAATACATGACTGCTTACATTAAAATTCAGAAAAGTTCATAGGGGTAGGCATAGAATGTCCAAGACTTCTTTCTCCAGATTCCTGGGTAAGTTTGTTAACTGCTTGAAATTATCCTACCTAACAATGGTAATCTAAACTCTAGGTATTTCTCTCTAGTCTAGTTCTGTATTTCAGTGGCATGGCAGGCAGTGTTTCCACAGTGCAGTCTGAAGATGGAGTTATTTGCCCTTGATGAAGTCCCATTCTTTCCACTGAACAAACAGTTCAGAGAAGAGCTAGAAACAAAGGCCTGATTTTTCAACTGAAGTTAATCAAGATACACTCAACACCAAGGTTATAAATTCCCGACCTTTCCCAAGACAGATCAACTTTTATCTTGAAAAAATCCTAAGAGGAACAGCTGAGATAAGGAAGGGGAGATATTATTATCAGAATAATGGTATACAGACAGCAGATCCTGACCAGCATGGCAGCTGAAGACTTCCCAGGAGAGGTGAGGTTGAATGTTCTTTGGCAGAGGAGGAATTGAATACATCCTATACATCTGGGAGAGTGATCCTGATTCTGTGCCATAAAATATGCTCCACAAATATCCCAGGCATGGATGATGTAATTTTAAAGATTAGTAATAGTTTTGTTGGCATCATATGTCAAGCTTGATCTGAAAGTATGAGGTAGGTTTTGCAACTTTGAAGCTAACTGAAAACCCTAATGGTATCAGGCTGTGTTCTGCATTCAGATTAGGTTGAGTGAAAGCAGCAGCTCTGTGACCACTGAAAAAATTGTAGCTGTTGACAGGAGCAAAACTGTAGCCATGTCAGGAGCTCTTGACAGTGAGATACCCAAATTCATTCACATCCCATCTTAAGCAGCAAAACCTTGTCCTTAGATCTGGACTTGTTGCAGTATGCTTAGTCAAATATCATGTTCTCATTTATGTTTCTACTTTGGTGAATGTGGATATAATTAACCTTGAAGTACGAAGATATCCATGACTATTAAATACTACATAATGATTATTTTATTTCTCTTCTCTTTATGCTTCCTTATCAGCTATACGTTTTAACTTGTTTAGCATTAAGTAAAAAATTTTTTGAGTGGTTCCTAACCTTTTGAATGTATTTTAGGAATATATTGTGGATATTTACAGAGTTGAACAATTGCATATGAATACAAGAAGGGCTTAAGCTAATGTGTGACTCTGCAACTCTTGGGAATGAGTGAACCTATTCATTTGGAATTGAAAATACACAATCCCAGGAGGATATTATAAGGCATTGTTGAGCTATTTTGTTAAATTTTGTTGGATTTTTGTCAATAGTTAATTGTCAGCAATGTTATGTAAATGAGAATTCACTGTTACCTGTGAAAGTCTCAGAATAAAAACCCAATACTTCACAAGATTTATTTTTTATTTTGCTTTGTTAGGGAGGAAGGTTTAAATTTGAGCATTGTACAAATTGCATATTGCAATAAAGTTCCCTGACCCATATCTCTAGTCTAACCTAGATAGTTATTTAGTTTATGTGGGTTCCCAATGTCAACTTCAAAAGTTATGTTATTCAAATGAACAACATAAATTAATAATCAGTGCATATCTGAAAATGTTTGAAGATATTTTTGTCTTCATTTGCAGTACCACTTGCCACTGATGCTGACAGCTTTAGGACGTGTGATTGGTTCTCTGTGCAGACAGAAATCTATTTGTTATCCTGTATTTATGCTTTCAGTCTTACTAGTACCTCACCAAAAAATCCTGATTTACAGAGCTTTTATGGATCTTGCTTCTCCAGTTCTCTGTACCTGACCCATTCAATCCCATCTGGAAAACAGTGGTTGTCTTAGGCTCTTGCAGTTACTGTGCACCTCACCATTCTCTTTATGTAACTTGATTTGCATTAGAAGGTAGGATAGCAAAGGCTTTTAATTTTAATTCAACAGATCAGCTTGTTGAAATAAGACTATTAAAATAGTTGTCCCCAAAAATGTGTGATTTTTTGGTCCATATAGTTAAATTGCATACATAATAGAGTTCCAACACATATGTGCAGTAACTATAGACTTTATTGCACTCAGATCAGTGGTGAAAATAATGGTATTATAAAGAGTTGCAAAACTGAGATCCTTATTTGTCAAAGAAGAGATGGAGACGTATACTCCTTCCTCAGAAAGTCCCACAGATACTGAGTTAGTCTCTTCTGGCAACCCATCAGCACCTCAGTACTTTCTTCAGCAGTGTTTCCCCTTTATTGTACAAAGGAAATTGGTTAGTGATGAAGGCACTTGCCTCCTGCTATGGCTGGCTAAAAATACTTGTTTGCAATGGAATAATGTTTCATCTCTTTTCTTATAGGAAAAGACCCCCTAAACTCAAATCAAACATAAAACATCAGTGAAGGCTTCTTTCTTGACAGCCCAGGAATGTGAAATCCCACAAAGATTAGAACAACATTAAAGTACCCTGTGATACCTTCCATTGGTCTCTTCTGATCTCCAAAGACCAGTGGGTGTGATGAAGATGCCATCTGTTTATGGCTTTTCATAAAATGAACTCCGGAAAGTATAAAATGTGGTGAGCAGGGTACCCTTTTGTTGGAAACTGTTGTGATACCATGAATGCCATTTAACTTATATTCTTGATGTCCGTAACACAAGAAGAGAAAGTGGTTAGAGTGCCTGCTCCGATATGGTGATTCCTATACTCCCCATGGATATGTGATGAAGGAATAGGGCTAAGCAATGAAAATGCATTTCAAGTAAGAGAATGAGCAGAACAGAATATCTCATGTGCACTTCTCTGTGCTACATACATTAAATGCTGAGAATGGAGCTTAGTGTAAATGTGTATTTGGTAATGCTTAGTTAACGGCAATAATGCATCTCTCTTTGTGATGTTTACTTCTGTGACTTCAGAATCTCAAATCTGTGAACCTGTAACCTAATTCCTGTTCCTACTATAGCCAACAATTTCTTGGATGGATAAAGAATACGATCTAAATACTACACCAGTAATGAAATCCTGATACTTCAGTCTGTTGCCTAAGCTTCCTGGCCAGTGCTTGGGGATGATAGTCTTGCAAAGGAAATTCTGTAAATCACATTGGAGTTCTGCTGAGTTGGGCGGTTAGTGAAGATAGCACATCTTTATGTGCAGATGTTTGAGCTGAAAACAGCATTAATCCCACATTTTATATATGGATATAGTGTGAAAAATGCTAATCCCAGTTGTGCAACATTTCTCTGTTTCAGGCCTTGTTAGAGAACTGGGGTTTGTGTTTATTCAGTGATCCACTTGTTCTACAGTCAGATAAGATCTTGTACCCCTGAAGTCTGAGGGCTTGCATTCTATTTGTTATTTGTAAAAAATACATTTTTATTTTGTAGGAGTTACTTAATCTTGCTCTCTCTGACTTTGTGTTGGTTTTGGCTGGGATAGAGTTAATTTTCTTCATAGGAGCTGGTATGTGGCTGTGCTTCAGACTTGTGCTGAGAGCACTGCTGATAACACAGAGATGTTTCAGCAATTGCTGAGCAGTGCTGATACGGCATCGAGGCCTTTTCTGCTTCTCATGAGGAGGTTGGGGTGGCACAGGAGGCTGACCCCAGCTGACTGAAGGCATATCCACATGCTGATGCCATGATACCACATGTGTCATTCTCTGCATGTAAAGCTGGGGGAAGAAGGAAGGGGTAGATGTTCAGAGCAATGGTGTTTGTCCTTCCAAGTCACCATCACGTGTGATGGAGCCTTGCTGTCCTGGGGATAGCTGAACAGCTGCCTCCTAGTGGGAAGTGGTGAATGAATTCCTTGTTTTGCTTTGCCTGCATGGCTTTTGCTTTACTTGTTAAACTGTATTTATCTCAACACATGAGTTTTTTCACTTTTACTCTTCCAATTTTTCCTGTATCACAACATGAATAGAGTGAGGCTGCATGGAGCTGAGCTGCTGGTTAGAATTAAACCACGACAGACTCGTTGGCTAAGTACACAAATGAGGCAAGGTTCACTTCAACTGTGTATTCCCCCGAAAGCTGCCCTAAAAGCAGGATGAAGAGTGAAGGTGGTGGACTCCCGTGTGTTTGCAAGATTGGGATATGCCTGAGTTGGGATTTCTGTCCAGGGCTGTTGGGATAGCCCTGTTCTGTCCCTGTGCCTTTTGCAGATTTCAAATTCTGCAGCAGAAGCTTGACGGTGGAGTTAGGAATTGTTTATTAAGCTACATTTATATATATTCCAAAATTACACTTGCAGACAGACAGTTTTTTCTGGAGTATACAGGGTACAATAACCAAGACCGTCAGTACTCATCACTGTATGTACTGTGGGTGAGAGGAGCTTCCAAGATGTAAATGATGCTAAGATGCATAAATAAATAAAATAGAGGTACTAAAAAGGGCCTATGTCCCTCCTTTGAAAATGAAAAGAGTCCCTGGAATGCCTTGACAGAGAAAAGAAAGTAGGATTTCCCAGATTTCAGGGTCAAGGAAAAGCAAGAATACTTGGTATTCACAGCTGGGAATATACAATGCCGTGAAGCTTTTCAGGAAATGTGAGAATCTATGCACATAGAAATGACAGGAAGATGACATGAACAATGCATTAGTCCAATATGAGCATATCTGGGTCTAGAAATCATGGAAGAATCTGAAAAACCTTGACATCTGCCCATAAAAATATTTCCAGGGGAAGTCCCAGATGTGTACAATAAAAGGTAAAAGAAGTATTTCTGTAAATGAAAGTATTGATGAGATATGTGGAACAATACACAAGTATCTTCATCTCAAAAATACTCAGAACTAAAACTGCCCACTCTTAACCTAGACTTCAAGAACTGAAGGAATAATTTTTCTCTTCTTTCAGGTGGAATTCAGCAAACTTTGAGACAGCTGCAAGGAAGCTAAGATTTAATTTTTCCAGGCTATGCTTGTTCTACCAGTGTGTGAAAATTAGTTTTCTAGGATTCTCATGCCAATGCTTCTGATAAAAATAATACTCTATAATCTCAAAGGTGTTAGGAAGAACTGAGAAAGCCTTGCATTTGTAGGCCCTTCCTCAAAGGGTAACTCACCTCAAATTTATTACAGTTGGTTATATCCTGCTGTAACATATTTTTGTTGGTTTTGTGAAGGTAACAGCCAGAAAAAATCCTTTGCAATCTCCTCTATTGTATCAGCTCCTCTTATGCTCAAGTAGATCACTAGAAGTCAAGACTAGCATTACATCACAGCTTGAAAGTAGAATCAGGTAGCTTGCAGTTTCCACATGTCTAACCAATAATAAGTTGGAGTGGGTGAGTGATTGTGCAGTAGCTGTTGATATTTTCTTTTTGAGAAGTGGCATGAAAAGAGATTAAGTTTCACTTGGTTATAAAGATTCTTATTTCCATGAACATTTTTATTTTGTCAAAAAATATGTAACTCCTTTGTCAGAACATTACAATTCTAATTTTCCTTTAGCACAGCAGAAAACTTTGCCATCTTTTACTTAAAAATATGTTTCAAATATTGCACCAGCAGAGATCCAGAACTGTGCTTGTGAAATTAGATAATTCAATATTATTATTCCCAGCATGACAGGTATATGTAACAGATTAATAAAAGTCCGGTTCTTGTTACAACATCCGTGTTATATATTTCTGATTCTCAGTCTGTGCTCAGCAATGCTGTCTGATGTTCTAGGTTCTTGAAATGGAAGCAAATCATATAATCAAAACCATGAGAACAGCACAGTGGAAGATTTCAAATAAACTGCTAAAGCTACAGTCGTCTGGCACTAGTCAAATTCACGATTAAAAATACTCTCCTGCTTTTATTTCAGCATCTTACTTAGAAAAAACATTGAAATGTCCTACAAAAGCAAGTGGCAATATAGGTGTAGTTATAGAGAGGATTCATGAGGAAACATTTGCTCTCGGACATGATTCCCAAATTTAGGCTGCTGTCTCAGTCACTTAAGCCCCTTGAGTGAGACCATTGACCCAGAAAAACAGTCCTATCTTTCCCCAGTCACGTATTTCCACTGCTTCTCCTGAGCCAGTAATAATGTTAGCACAATTACGTGGTAAGCTGGGTTAGAGACTAGCTGAAAACTTTGCCTGATTTAGCTTCAAGCAGAACAGGCTGATACAGCTTCCTCCACAGCCATACAAATAATAATGTGGGCAGGGGGGAACAGACATGATCCTGCATGTGGGAGATCAGAAAAGCTGGTTTTATAACACTGAGCACATGATTCAGAGTGAGTTCCAGATAGTATACCTTGGCTTTTTGAGGAGATGAATATAAAAGTTGGGGAATTGTCATCAGGGGCAGCAAAAGTTCCTAACTCATGTGCACACAGAAGGAATAGCACAAGATGATTTTCCTTCCTCTGGTTATGTACTTGTCCTGGGGAAAGGAAAGAGGGACAGCTTTGTAGTTTTCAGTGTTGGCCATTTTGAAATATTTTGTGTACCATTAGTAGGATCTAGAAGTTCGGTGTATTGGGTGCATCTGTCGTAAACTGAGATTTTGAGTAGTGTGAGTGAAAATTAAGCTGTTGGTTCTTGTTTACTTTCACTGGAAAGGCAGCATTAACCTCCAAAGCTCAGTGGCAAAACTCCCTTCTGAAATGACCTTCTTACATTTGTTCAAATGTTGCAGTCATTAGGCTAGAGCAATTCAACTCTCCTTGAGATTGACTCTACCATGCAGTTTTTAGTGCTGCTCTATTCTGCAGGAGCCCCTGACACATTTACTGCTTTGACAGCATCTGCAAAATTAAACATTAAGTTTAAGCAGATCTAAAAGCAGGATATTTTGAAGAGTGAGCACTTGCGGTGAGACAGTTAACTCAGTGGTTGTATTGCTGCTTCTTCCAGTGGTTGTTCTGGGAAGTTTTGTTCTGCAAAGCTGGTTTAGGTTTTTTGTTTTGTTTTTGGCGCTTTTAAAAACTCTTAGCAATGGGATTGTGCATGATTAAGGTCATAGATCAAACTCAAAGAGTCTGTGAGCTCTCATGCTCTAGATGAATGACAGAAAATTTATTTTGCATTACCTAATATATATTTTTTTCTCCTTTTGTTTGCTACACTGTGGCCAGCAGCATGATTTATCCTGAACCTAAACACTTTGCCAACAGATATTTGATGAGAAATATTAGCCATTACCAAGACACATATTTTAGCTATGTAGGCAATCCCATACCAGCTGTGAATTCTTAAGACAACTCAGTCTGAACAACTGGGAAAATTATGAAACCAATTAACAGACTCAAACAAAATACCATCTTATCCTTATGGATAAACCACCATATTAAACAGTGAGATCTATCTTCAGCAACTGTATTTTGGACAAAGACAATTAACGTTGAGATTAGAGACTTTGTAAGCTTGAATATATAATTAAAGTCCAAAGATTGGATTTCACTGGTCTTCAGTCTTTAAGGGGCAGCTGCAAACATCTGACCTGAATTGCCTAACCATTCCAAAGAAGGAACTTGGTTTCGCAATCTTGTACCAAATTTTATAACTCTTGTAACTCACCCAGTATTAGAAATTATTTAAACTCAGAGATTACAGAAACAAACGTATTTTTTGTTGTGTTTTTGCCATTTATTTGAAAGATCTTGCTGCTATTTTAGAAGTTTTACTATAAAATTTGAAAAAAATAGGTATATGCTTATAGACAGATATTTTGTCTTGTATTATACAAGATATTTTTCAGGTTTTCAAAATGAATTTGAGGAGGCCTGTCTTTTCTGTTTGGAGCCAATCTTATCAAGGAGGGCTGCAATTTATAGTCATATCTTGTTATATGCTTTTATATTATTCTTTAGACCTTGATTGTCAAATTATGTGACAGTTCAAAGTTCCTGGAATGTAAAAATCTGGTGTCTCTAAATCCTTTCTAGTTAAGTAGCTTTAAATAAAGGGACACTCATCACTGAATTAACTGGTGTTATAAAAGTGTCACGTGAATGAGCACAACAAAAGTATGCTGCAATGAACCTGGTGATGCAGTGAGCTGGACCTAAGAAAATACCTGTTTTAATGCACGTATTTTATTTCCTGAAGCACTCGCTAAGGGGCATTTTTTGAGTGACAGCAGAGGACACTTGTGTGAAGCATTAGCTGAAGAGTTCCAGCAGTGAAGGGTAGCATTCACTTTGAATGAAAAACAGCAAGCTAGTTCCTTACTTGAGATAAAAATGTCTTCATTAATTATATTCTCTTTAATTTGAAGTATAATTCAAATTGACTAGATTCTTCCCAATGTTAGTCAGCAGTTTCCTACAGAAATGGCTGTGCTGAATTCCCTGTTTAACCACACATTGCTAGATGCAACTGCAGATCATGGGGCCTGCTGGCTTGTCTGCTGCTGAAATTCCAGAGCTGCCATAAGGACTGCACAACACTGAAAATATATAGTAATTTCCTCATTAAAAGTTTGAAAAGTATGGCTCATTTTGCCTTTTAATTATTTAGAATACTTGCACAATAGTTTAATTGTATTTTTATTAGTTACACTCGGTTTTATTTCCATGTTTGCTAGGACACTTTATTCTTTATTTCACCATACAGTCCTGCTTCTTTAGCTGCTTTAATTCTTGTCACTTTTAACCATGTGAAATGTATTCCCAGACAGCCAGCAGGAAGTGTTTTTAGGCCAGTGGCTAATTTTCCCAGGCCCATTTTGCAGATTCTTGTGATTTATACCAACTTTATAGAGAGAAGATGACTTTTTTAACCTATGAACTTGCTATCCTCACGTTGGCATTTTTTCTATCAACTGATGTATCTGCTTGTTGAATGATGGTGACAGCAAAGTTAATAAGTTACACAAGTGGCAAAATGCATTACAACAGACAATAATTTTATCATATAATGATGGTCCAGGCACTGCCGGCATCCTACAATGTTTGTGTACATGTCAGAAGCACCATAGGAGGACAACGCATCTGTGATTAGAATAATCTCTCCATTTTATTTACTTGGTCCCCTTTCCTGTAACACATGAGTAACTTGCTGTTTTAAAGATTTTAGTCTTAAAAAAACCCTTACATATGGTGAGATTCTATGATTCCCATTCACTGAAAGGTATATGAGATATGGTGGTTAAATGGTTTTCAAAGGGCTTGCACAGTCTGCAGTGGATCAGAAAAATTAATTTGGGTTCCTTGACTGTGGGCAAATCTATGGGTGGTTATTCTCAAAAATAAAACAGTATTAGTATTGTCTCTGTGGTTTTGTAGTTTAAAATGTGATAACAAAAAACCATAAGCTTCACCTGATTAAAGGAGAAAACCTCTTTCTTTCCCCCCTCCCCGCCAAGTAATGGATGCATAATCCAAGGATCATGCCAGCTTTTGCTATATTTGAGGGGAAAATTTTAAATGTTCGCATGGAAGCCTCAATTTTAGTTCTGTAGGCTCGCTTATGTCCTGGATACTTTCTCATTGAGAGGGAAAGAACTCTGGAATACAAAGAGGTAATGTTTTTATTATTTTCATTGCTTTTGTAGCCTTTCTGCTCAAAGGACATAGATACCAGTGACCACTGGTAGTGGTCAGATTTCACAAGGAGACGTTTTGGCCCATTTTTGTGTATGGTTTTCAATCTCGTATTATTTTTCAAAGGCAAACATTCTGCCTAATCCCATGTAGGACCTGAGGAAGTGGAACAAAATCTGTACGAAGTACATACTCAAAGTTACATGTCTGTTGATCACTTGTTAAGTATATTAATTAATTTTTGGTTCTTTACCATTAAGATCCACATTTCCGTTTTCTGTATTTTCCAGACATATACATGGGAATTTTGTCTGGAGAAGGGTGATTTTTGGCCTCTCTACAGTTCCAAACACCTACAGGTATTCACAACTGTAATATCTTGCTAAAAACCAAAAAGGCTCATGCCTGGACACTTCTCTATTGAAAACTTGGATGCTTCAATTTAATTTTCATACTGACAATTTTCTCACTTTTTAATTTCACCTCTTCATTTGAAAATTAACTGAGGAAAGTCTGTTTTCACTCAATACAGATGTTAATACTCAGGGGAACTTAGTTTGAAAATGTGTTTCACAGAAATAATTCTGGAGATGCATCTGTACAACTCACCATATTTAGCTGGATTCCCTGTCTCTGGAACCTTTAACTTTTCTTCACATCTATCAAATGAAACCCTTTTTATTCTACTTTAAAAGGATGGTCTTCTGGGGAGCTGTAAGATAAAGCAATAAACTTCCCTGATACTCTTGTTCATATAGAGAGCTCAGCCTGAGCAAATGTATGTATAGACACATGCTCTTCTGGTGACCTGTGTTTCTAAAGACCTTAATCCCTTGCATATTACCCTATGTTCGCTCATATTGCAGGACTTGTAAGCTCATACTGCACGTAAATGTTTTTAACTCTGAGCTGCCGCATCTGATACTCAAAATTACCAGGTATTGACAGTTGGTAAAATAAGGGGATTTTATTTTCTCAAGAGGAATTTGAAAGAAGATGGTTTTGTATGAACATGCTATCCCAAATTGCTGGGACTCATTCAGTTCTCTTTCTTAGTGTAAATTAGGCCTAGCTTCACTGAAAGTAAAGAAGTTATATTTGCCTAGACTTGTATGAAATAAGAACAGACTGACAGACACCTCTTTATAGAATAGGTTCTTTCACAGGCAGGACAGACTAAAACACAGTAGGCTCTCATTCCTACTCCATATAGACTCTCTAGCTGGCAAAGTGCTTTGTGGCAGCACTGCCTGGTTTTACACATTTTGTTTTGTTTAGTTAGGCTTTTCTCTACAAGGGGTTTTATTGTTCAAGAGGGGGCACTCCCACCCTTGCTGTAGTCATCGAGTCATACCATGGAGTAATTACTGCTCTTTACATGCCAAGATCTCAGACCAAGAAAAGGCAGCCAATCCTGATACAGGAAGACACACACTGGCACAGAAAAACGAACTAGGGAGACAATGAAGAGAGGAAAACACAGAGCGAGACTGTATGAGATTGTGCTCTATCTGCCTGTGACAGTAGCATCAAGGGCAATGTCGTTTTTCCCCAGTAGCTTTCCAATATAGTTACTCCATTCACTGATGAATTGAGAGTATGTGAAACTGTGCCAAAGCTAATCAAATCAAATTCCACCCAGCTGGTTAAATCCAATTGCCTGGGCCTTCCTCCACAATGCAAGGGCATCCGTAGTACACTTTGCTGAACTGCCTCCTCCCTCCCAAAGCTCACTGCAGATCTGTGCAGTGTGGGTGATCTTCCCTCAGACGCGTAATGTGTGGGTTTCTGGCTGCTTCTGAGTGAAGGTATTGTCTTGTTCAATCCCTAAAGAATAAAACCAAAAGGAACAGTTATATATATGTGTGTGTGTGTGTATACATATATATATATATAAAAATTTTCTATATATATATAAATGTTCTAGAACANACAATGAACAATCTTTCCCTACTTGGGGGGAAACTGTCTCTTTCTGCGGTGATTTCAAGCTGGTGAGAAACATGGCATTAATAAAAAAGAATATAACATAAGATAATATAATATGCACTTTTCTGGGCTATGTATGGTTAGAGAAGTACTCTAGCACTTGTTCTCTGCTGTATCACATTCCTTCTTGAAGCAACTCTTTCCTCCTGTATACTAAGGAAGTGGCAATAGGCAGGGTCCTCTGGTTGCCACACATTTCAGAGTAGGAGTGTGACTGTGCTCTGCATTATTACCTAGAATAGCATCTCTTTATGGGATAGTACGAGATTAATATCCCAATTTAGGTACTAAAGTTAAATACATTAATTAAATAGCCCAAATTTCTGTCTTGCTCTTCAAAAGAAATCTTGATTTACTCTTACCCTGTTTCTCACTGATTCAAGTAAGGCACTTGATTCCTGCAAAACAAATGTGTCATTCACCAGAGGAATAACTTCACGGATACCATTTGAGTATTTTTAAGCCAGGTCCCATTTCTTACATACTTCTTGTTAGGTTTGGATGTCTTTCGTTATGAACAGCAGCTGCAGCTATCTCCTGTGTACCACAGAAACCTCCACCTGTGTCTGATGACGGCACAGTGGTTGGGGTTGCCACAGAGCTTCAGATAACTGTGTTGAGGCTGAAGGGATGTTTTCTGGCACGCACTGGATTTCTGCCTCCAAGAATGAGCATACTGCCTTAATCCTGGAAGAACCAGCACCTTCAGCAAAGGGGAAATCTGCCACAGGAGTAGTCTATGCAAATCCCTGGGGGAGGAATCTAACAGGTGATCCATGAATGCGTTCCCTTGAGGAGCCGCACTGTAAAAGGCTCTGCCATACAGCCTGGGTCAGAATCAAGTGTGGTGCATTCTGAACTTGCCTTCAGGAAGGAAGTCTTTTAATGCTGCTGAATTCAGGCTTGTATCAATAAATGTAAATATTAACAATAAGAATTGTCAGAGCAATTATAACATTTCTCAGGTGTGTTCATGACTTGTTTTCATTTATTTGAAATTTATTACTATCATCAAAAGAAATTTAGCTATTACAATCAACAAAGTCTAGAGTATGGTTCAGTTGACCAGACCAAACACTTGGTGGGAATGTCAGTTTTAAGCTTTTGCTTAAACTCCAGACAATGATTAGCTCTGTGAGAAAACTGACACAATGGCATTTTAGAGTGGCTGTACACCCAAACTGTGAGTAGGACTCCTACTAAACATCAGATGGCGGTGTGGGGAAGGTATTGTGTGACACAAATTTCTCAGGCTGTATTTGAAAGATGAGCAGAATCAAAAGATCTGGTTGTCACTACTCATCTGTCTTAAGGGTTGGGTTTTTTTGTTGTTTTTTTTTAACTGTGCTTCCCAAATCATTTGGTTTGTAAGCAGGAAATAGTTTTGGATTAAATGATAGTTATAATTTTTATCTGTTCAAAATAGATAAAAAGCTTATATGAGCAAAACACTGACCTATATCTGCTGGTTTGAAACACATTTTTCAACAACGTTCCAGGAAGATTTCAAGCATAAAATTTAATGGGTCACATTCATTTTAACCTATTAAAATCCATTGTCTTTTGTATAGTGGAGATGCTACAGATTTAAAATATTTTTGTGCAGGATAAGCACTTTGTAAAGAGGTATGTCAGCACTGACCAATCCCGAAAGCATTGGCCTTAGTTTAGGGAGCTTTATAGCTCATGCAGTTGCTCAGGAGGGCAAACTCATTAAAATGCAGAATCACAATAATCTCTAATCAAAGAAAGATGTACAGTGACATATAAGCATGTCAGTAAGGTACAGTGAGTTGTTCTTGCTTTACTGTATGATTATCAAATAATGCAATTACATTTGCATCATGCTCTTCAGATAGCTGAAGTAAAATAATCATAATCAAACACCAAATATGTTTTCATGGTATATATTTCACCCAGGTACTCTTCTCAGCTCTTACATACCAGCAGGAGACTATTACCCTAGAGCAGCATCCCTTTTCTTTGATTTGAAATATGTATTGTTGCACCTTTGTCATTGTAATGTACTTCAGCAAGCTCTTAGAGTGAAAAGAGGAGGGAGTAAAGGTAAAAATTTAGAATGAAAGACCGTAAGTAAGAAAATAGGTGGCTATACAGAAGCATAGAATAATGGATAGAATATAGAATGGTTTGGGTTGGAAGGGACCTTAAAGGGCATCCATCTAATGATCACATAATCACATCTAGTGATTACATCTAGTGATTACATGGTGACAGCCAGTGATCACAAATTTTAAATACATTAAAACAATTAAAATGTTTAGTTTTAGAATATTAGTTTTAAATAAAACCCAAAGTTTAAATCGTTCCTAATAAAGAAACCGTGTCTTTTTAAGCTCTACTTACATATTTAGAGAAGCAAACTTCACAATTAACCCATTGCCATCATTATCTGGTTTCCTGTTTTGTTTCAAAGCCTATAAAAATGGTGGAATAAGCATACACTGCAAATTTTCTCTAAGACTTTGCTACAATAGATTTACAGCTGCTACGAGTTTTTAAATAATTAGGGGTTATGAAATGTTTATGCAAAAAAGTAAGAACAAGGCAACATAGTTGCCCAGTTAGCATTACCCAAAAAGTACTTAAAAGACTATGGCACCTGTACCCTAGGAGTAGTCAAAAAGGCCACAAATGAGCATGTGTCCCTGAATGTCACAGGAAGGCGGAATTTAAAGGGCAGGTCAGATAATTCTTCCACAGAGATCTCACTAGCTTGAGATCCTCTGGTAAGATGTGGTAAGCCAGGTGTTTCAGTAACATCTTACTGTTCTGTTGTATATACACTGAGATGATTTGGTTCTTAAAAAATTGTGTTGAGATTGCTTATGCCCATTTGAGATTTAACCTCCCCTGCTGTCAGGTTAAGGTCAGGCCTGGTCTGAGCAGAAGAGTGAGGTGGGCACAGGCTCAGGCTCAGCTGGACAGCAGAGTGAATTCCAGTGGAGGAACTGAGGTGCCCTCAGCAATGATATGGTGGTGGAAGGCACTAGTTAGCATGACATGCTCCTATTCAGCATTTCTAAACCAGTGCTCAGCAAAAATTTATTGTTTTCCTTTTGTCTGGATGCAAACTACTGAATACACTAACATAAAAAGGATGCCAAACCTATCCTTAATTTATCTTGAGTTACTCAAATACAAAGGATGATGTAACTCCAAATCTGCTGCCCATCCATGCTTGGGGAGTGTCACAAAACTAGCTACAGAAGACATCCCCAAAAGAGTTTTATTTGGAAAAAAAACTCACAATCTTTTTCTTTCTTTTTGATTCTTTGTACCCTCCTAAAGCATATTTGCATCAAATAAACATTCAAAAGGTAGCTGAAAATTAAAAATTAATTTTTCTTTGCAATGTGTGATCTGAAAAAAAAAAGAAGGATAAAAACTTGCAAGTCTTTCATGTAATCATCTGACTTGAGCAGATCTTGTGAAAACATAGGTATCACGAGATGCCTGACAGGATAAGTAATGGCTCCCTGGACACAGGACTCTAAGTGAAAGCATCTTTTATAAACACTGAAAAGTGCTTTTCTGTTATCAGTGTACCCATTCAGCTACCATTGACTCAGACCTCCGGCAGTCAAAAGATTTGCTTAGACTACAAAGACTTAAAGGAAAAGAACAAACTAGCAAAAAAGGCAAATGAAAACCATGCCGTATCCCCATCTTTAGCATTACATTGAATACGGCAAGAGTGGATTTTGACTGGGAAAGACATGAACACAGAGAAGGTGGCAGAGGGGCAAGTTACGCGCTCTTATTTCTCAGTGGCCTGTTATCTTTGGAACGGTCAGTCTACAGCAGAGCTTAAGTTCTCCAAGCATTCGAGCAGTCCCTCCAAAGCCCCGGGCAGCAGTGGCTATTCCGTCCCGGACGCGGGTCGCTCACGGCGGGGCAGGTGCGGGCCGGGCTCGGGCCTAGCGCAGGGTCCCGCCGCGGGCACGAGCGCGGGGCTCTCCCCCTCAGCGCTGCGGCCTCAGCCCGCCCGGGCCCCGCGGGGAGGGCAGCGGCTCCCTCCGGCACCGGCGTGCTCAGCTCCGGCACGGGGGGACACTGTCCGTGTCCCTGTGCGG
>VZRL01004872.1:732078-788561 GCA_013397895.1 Origma solitaria
CGGGCCGCCGCGGACGGGGCTGCTCCCCGTGCCCGCCCCCGCGGGGCTCACGGTGGTGCCGCGGTTCATTCTGCCTCCAGAGCTGCTTCTGTCCCCGGGGAGAGCTGTGCGGGACCCTTGCAGCGAGGGCTGGGAGCATCCTCCCCTGCGCCGCGCCGCATGCTCTGGCAGGGTGCAGGTTTTTAGCCCGGGGTCTGCGCTGCCGAGACCCTTCGCCCTTCGCAGTGAGGTGACATTAGGGGCAGTGTCGGCGGGCTCAGACACCCGGGGCTCGGCTGTGGCCCAGGGGAGCGGCCCTCGCCCTTGGCCGGGGTGGCCGTGCCGAACTCACGTCACCTGCCGGGATGTCACCTGCCAGGCCTCTGCAGGGGGGAGCGTTTAAAGGACAAACCCTGCCAGCGATAAAGTGGGAGAAAATGTTTCCCATGACAACCTTCTCTTCCAGTGCCTTTTTCTTCCCTTACCCTCATGAGGCACAGTGCTCTGAAATCATGAATACTGCCTTGCCCTCTGTTTCTCTGCAGAGATACTAAAAAAACCGTGTTCCTGTTGGTTTAGTCGTGACTGAATGTGGTGCTGTTCTGGCTGGCCAGAACACAGCTTTATTTTAAAAGATGTGGGTTGAGTTAATGTATACATGCAATTTAGTTTTTGATTAGCTGAAGTATTTCGTCCTAAAACTTTACTTGCTAAAAGGTCAGGTATCTCATGGGTTCGTTCACATGAACTGCTTTTGGTAGAAAGCCAGAAAGAAGGACTTTGGTGCCCTTCAGTTTGCCTTCCACATTTTTTTCACAGCTTGTTAGATTGTGATTTTAGTACAGAATTCAATGTTCAGTCACTTCTTGACATTGGTAAAGTTGAGAAGCCCGTGGAAGCACATAGGTTCCCTTACTGGTTTCTTTCGGTGAGGTGCATTCTAGAAATATGAATGTTTTTCAGATGCCTTTGCTACATGCAGCTGAAAAATTGAGTGTAACAGGATCAGTAGGTGGAAAAAAATACATAATGATCTGATCTGAGAAAGCCAGGCAGATGAAAGAACCAATTGTTGATCCATGAATGATTAATTCTTCCAGCATCAGTGGTGTACAGTGTAGCAGGATGCAGCTCTCTCTGATGGTACGGATTTCTCCATCTATAAAACAACACAGACTGCAGTAAAGTTTTTGGTCAGAGATTGTGTGGGTTTTGTGCCTTGCTCTTGATGTGCTTTATTTTTTTTTTTTGGTGGATGGTAAGAAAGGCTTTGATGAAAATATTATATGCATATGTGCTTTCTAAAATGTGCACGTAATGAAGATAAGTTCCTGCATCTTAGTAGTTATTTGCAAAAAACCCCAGAAAATCTTTATTGGTTGGTTGTTTCATTTGTTGGGTCAAGGCACATGTGTGTTGTGAATCTCTTCTTTAAACTGAGGCATGTTTCAAATCTAGAGTTGTAACCTGTTGTTAGAACACAGAAAATATCTCATGCATTATTTATTTTTAAGTTTTGTTGGTTTTCATCTGGGGCCATTGTCAGCACAATGCTACAGTTTCAAATGGACAAGCTGTCTTTAAATCTGAAAAAGAGCAGTTTGAGTTTCCTTTTTATGCTTTACTCTACTCTTGCCCGTTTTTATGGATAGAGTCTGAGAAGTAAGTTTTCACTGGGGAAACTGATGGGTAAGAAATGTCTGTACAAGCTAAACAACGGGACAGACTTTGGGTAAAACAACTTTTTGAAGTGTGCTGTGTTGCAGGTCTGTTACCCTGGAGTCATGCTCACTGAAGGTCTCTTGGTGAAAGATGAGGACTGAGTATTAAATGTAATTTGATGATTCTTTGTTTCTTAAATTTTATTTTGTATTAGACTAGCTATTATGTTTTTGTTATTAGATTTTTTTAAAGTTGAATGGCATACAGATGTTTATGGAGACACTGGGGTGGGAAAACCCCTCCACTGTAGAGAACTCTGATGATATTTTTACCATTTTACAATGAAAGAACAATAGTGTGGTTATCTGTGTTGTGAAGAGAGAATGCTGGATGTTTATTCCTTGGTGTGCCTGCCAGTCACAAGGTTTCTCAAATTGGAAGTGTTGCCAAATGTACTTTTTCTTAAAAATTAAATAAATGATGACAAAGACTAAGGCACCGAAAGGAAACTTTTTTGACACTTTGAATTTATGTCTCACTGTTCTTCAAGTGAGAGCCCTTCCATCCTGCTCCTGTATATGTGTCAGTGACAGGTCTCAAAGTGCAAATTCTTGTCTCTAACGAGCATTTATTTTGTCAGTGGTACTTTTAGGAATTGTAAAAATCATGTCATGCAGTGTCTGAGTTACTGTGTTTTCTGTGGAAGTTGTTTTCAGGCTCATATTGATGGAAATTCAGGACACATTTTATTTTTTGAAGTGGGTAAAGCTGCTTGAATAAATCAAGAACTTTTAGAACCTTTAAATCAGCTGTGGGCTATTTTAAGCTTTTGAGAGATGCGTGGTTTTCACTGTTACAAGCCCTATTTCTGGCAGTATGAGAAGGAGAAAGAAAAAAAAAGAGGGATGTCAACCTTTAACAGTGATTTAACTGGAAATTTTAGTACTCGTGGAACTGTTTGACGTCTGCCTGTCTTATGTACTTCATAAGGAAGTAATCATCAAATCTGCCTTTAAAACCGTGCTTTTGAATTGTCTTCTCTAATTCAAGTTCCATACCCAATCCACAAGCAGTTTTTCAAAGAACAGCTGGAGGAATTATTTTTCAGTAGGAATTGGTTTTATAATAAAATACATCACTAATTCCTTGCCAGAGAAATCTCAATTTCTGTAATATTTTACAGCTGTTTATGAATCGGTATCCAAAAGACAAAGAGAATTTTGAAAGAGTTTTGATTAGGAGTTATTTATCAAGTGACTTATTCTGGAGAATAAAAAAGTTGGATTTACCTCTCTTCCTCTTTATTTTTTCCCCTCAAATTTCCAAAAAGGTAGTAGACATCTATAAAAATCTGCACACGTGCAGAATTGGCTCTCTGAACATTATGCAGTCACCAGAATGCTTTTTTGTGTGTGTTTGTTTGTGAATGCCTTTTTTGTTTGTTTTATTGTTAGTTTGTACGGGCCCATGACAATGAAGAACACCTAACAGATTTTTATATCCTTCTCTTTTGAGGAAGAGCAAGAGGGTGACTGTAACATACAGAGGTTGCCTTCTGTTTTTCATTATTTATTGCTTGGGGGTAAGCGTCCACATTTTTCAGTGCTTCACATTTAGAAGTTTACTTTAAGAAAATTATGGCAGTGGATTCAAAACCTGTATATTCCTACATCTGTCTGTTTGCCATCATGATTTTTTTAATAGCAGTTAATGGCAGCCATAAGCAAAAACGGTTGAAACATTTATATGGCAGATTCTGTATGGAGCTATAGTGAGGGGGTGAAAAAGAATGTCTTACCACAAATATGATGGTGTGAATCAAAGCCGATACCATACAATGAAATTGGTCAAAAGCTGTTCTTGAAACAGAGGCTACATGCAGGGTTCCTAGGCTATTTCAAGAAAAAATAGTTCTTAGTGATCAGCTCCTCCCCTTTTTTCCCCCTTCACTCCACAAAAATCAGATTTATCTTTTTCCCCTCTTTGTAAACTTCTGCTAATGTGACTAGGTCATGCATTGCTAGCTCAGATAATGTCCTGTGCAACTGTGCACCACTGATAAACCTTTTCAGCTCTTTTCATGATGGGTCAATCATGTTAATTTTTTGCTGCATAATACACAGGCTCCTAAGAATGGACTGCTTTTTAGAAAGCCATTTATTTGTTCATTTACATAATTTTTTCCTCCATCATTTTGGAACTGGCATAAGAGAGTCTCTAACATGAGATTAATTATTATTGGTGTATCTCCTGTCTACTGGGTTTTATAAGAATTCCGAGATTTTAGCAAAATAGAAGGAAGTTTTAAAATGTCTGCCCCATATACCTAATGGAATTTTGCTAAAAGGGAATACTGGTGTTTTCAAGAGCTAGGGCATGATGGGTTGCACATTGTGACAGAACTGACCTACTTCACAAAAGTCAAGACATAAGCAGTTCAGAAGCAAATTAAACATCTAGTGTGCTGCACACAGACATTCCTGCTAAAACGCGGATTGTAAAAGGATAGCCCTTTTTGAAAAACAAAGTCTATTTTGTTTACAGAAAATTCTCTTTTAAAAAATATTCTTGTTCCCTTAGCCAGAATTCCAGCACAGAGGTGATCTCTGTTTTTCAGCATTACTATTTCAGTATTTGGCATTACCTGCCTAAGCATTTGTCAGAAGTCATGTATCAAGGTACCACTGTATTCTGGTGCATCAAACAATTAAAAATGCAGCCTGCTGTGGCCTACATCAGTGAGCTTAGGCCTGTATTGCACCTTGCTAGTGATACCTCCTGCACTGCTTTCTTCGTGAAAGGTTATCAGCCTCATATGCTTATTCTGCCTGTGCTCTGCTTCTCCCAAGAGGCAACATCATGTTGTACAAAGCCTTCCTAAAACTTCATTTTTACATTGTTCACATCAAAACACTAAATTTACACCCTGTATGAAGTCACTAATTCCATATTTAGCTATAGAAGCTTTCAGATGCACACATACTAAGGCTAGTAATATCTGAAGTTTCCTCAAAGAAACTTTATTAGTGTACTGCCATCTGATTAATATTTTCCTTGAAAGTGAGTTACACAGGATCAACAATCTTGGCTTGGTAAATTGACACTTCAAAAAGAATGACAAGACTTAAAATTATAGGTCTCAGAGAATGGAAGGACTACTGTATTTTGAATTGTTCTGGATTTCTTTTTCCTTGGTTTTGCATGTAATTAGAATGATGTTTTTAAAAGGAATGAAAACCTCTTCACTGTATAGTCATAGCTGGTTTACCTAATTTTATGTGCTTAGTGAAGGTTTTTCAGATTTTCAGGGTTGTTTTACTGCATCTTCAGGCCTTGCTCAGGTCAGATGATACAAAGCCAGTCCTGGTAGGGACACCATACAGCAGCTTCCTGACACCATGAATGCCTTTTCCTAGCTGCTCTCTGCTCCTTACCCTGAGGCTGGAAGGGGAATAAGTGAGCAGTGCCTAGCACTGCCTGATGGCTGTCCTTGTTCTTGTCCTGCCAGCTGCACATCAGGTGTAGTTTAAATATCTTCCTTGTTTAACATCTTTGCAATAACATGAAATGCACTTTGCAAACTGAAAACGTATCTATAGCCTTTCTTTGAGCTTTCTATGTAGAAATGAATCAACATTGCTTTTGCTTTTTTCCCCATTCCTTTGAATTTGGATGAATAGAACTTTTAAAATTTATTAATTTTCTATGTGCGTTCTGACATATGAAATGATTTTCTTCACTTCATCCTGCAGAATATTTAATATATGTGCCATACATCTCTGAAATGTATGTGGAGAGCTAGTAAGCATTAATAAATCTTCTAAGTCTAGCAATTTGTTATTTAGATGGACTCTTCCAAGCAGTACGCATAGGTAGTGCCTTCACTGGAGTAGTTACTACTTCCCCTGTATCTTCTGTAAGAAGAATGGACAGTTTGTAAGGAGTTTTGTCTCCTTACAAGCCAACTTTAAAAGCAAATATTCCAGAATTGCTGAAATGGACTGCTGGGATTGTCATTTCCTGAGCTGAAACCTTTTACAGAAGTTGACCAAAGTTCAGAGATGATTTTACTGAGCTCAACTTAAACTAACTTGTTGCTGATTTTGTAGGCCCTATATACCCTACCACCATAACCCATCCCCTCAGCTGCTGCAGCAGGAGCATCACCAGCTCTTCTGCTGCTGCTGGGAGGATTGGTTTTGGATTTGGAGTACTCAGTAGCCTGAGCTGGGTGGAGAAAAGACTTAGTCTTCAGGCCAAAGCTCCTGCTTCTAGTCCTTAACTAGTATAGAAGCTGGCTAAAGAGCTGTGGTTGGCATTAATGGGAAATTACTAATGAAAGCTAGTTGAAGAATTTGCATAAAATCCTGTTTTTCCCCCTGTGTTTTAATGTGTTTTTTTTCTTTCTCATCACACATATAACATCTTGGGCCTGGAAATTGGAAAGGAATTTTTATACCGATGGTCATTCAGCTAAGACAAGATTCTCAGATCATCAAGAATTCACATTTTCCATTAACTGGTGTTAGAATCAGAATATCCTGAGTTGGAAGGGACCCACAAGGATCATCGAAATCCAGCTCCTATTTATTTACTTCTCTCTTTATTTCTTTGGTAATTAATACTGTTTAAGTCAGGCTAATTCTGTAACCATGTTACTGTAATATCTTTGCTATGCCATCAATAGGTGCAGTTTGCATTGCAAAACTTGTGCACTCCTTCTTTAGCTTATGGTGGTTTGAACAAAGTGTATCAATAAAATCAATGTTTTTGGTGCTGTGAGTAGCACTTAATTACTGTCTTTGTTGGTGTGAAGATGTTGCAGAGAACTGCAATGGTTGAATGCTCAGACAAGGTTATGGAATTGAGCTAATCCCAAGATTAAAACCGAATTTCCATCCACCTTGTATAACATTTCCCGTGCTCTTTTCCACCGTGATTCTTAGAGGAAAAGACGGTGTGCACTGTGATGTCCTTCTCTCTACCGTAAGAAGAGTCACCCTTTAACTACTAACTTGTAATTTTCTATTAAATAAAACCCCACCCAGCCTTAGTTAAAAAAGTTGTATCTCAGACTTTTTGCTTGCTTATTTTTTTTTGTCTGCAAAATGATTCTTATGCAGCCATGGCTGAGATCCAGAAGATATCAGATGGGAAGTGAAAGTATTTACTTTCAACGATATTGAAACCAATATGAAAGCGTGTTGAAATTTTAAAAGATTCTTTTCTTTGCTGTGCTGGTATTTCATTTAGAGTGGGAATTGATGAGTTACTCCTGAATCTGAAAGTTGGATTGTTAAGAGACAAAACTTAGAGAAGATACCAAGTACTCCAGGGCTTTGTAAAGTCAGGCTACCCAAAGTGACTTGTTAAAGGTGCAGTGTTACTAAATGAAGATGCAAGACTTGATGGTACAGGGATTCTTTTCTAGATTTAGAATTAGCAGTTAGAATTATTGCCATGCTTAAAATTGTTTCTGTTTTGCACATTATCCCTGCACATCAGTATTCTGGGAAGCAGTACTTTTTTGTTGCCATTTTGTTACTTGTTTTATGACATCTTAATGAACGCTTCCAACTGAAAAAGAAACTTATTACCGTCTTTGTTCCTGGAAAAAATGCATTCATTTCAGATATTGGAAGTAGTACTGCATGGGAAAGAAACCATGCTTGGTCAGCAAAGATGTTTTGAATTGCGATCCTACACTTTCTCACTTCTATGCAAGCTCTCTATGGAGGAGGTAATTTAGGAATTGTCAGTAGATGAGGCTGTGTATGTGAAATGACTGGCAGTAGTTATGCTTTTGTGCTATTTATCAATTATCCTCTTTCCCGACCTTCCTATGGAAGGAATTTCATTAGATTAGAAGATCCAGAGTTTGGGAATTGTATCTGATCCTGAGCACAGCAGACCGTGCTTCCCTGCTTTGGCTAAAAGAAACTTTCAGGTTGGGGTCAGTGAGCTTTACAAGCAGTAATTACATCTCTGAAGCACTTGGTGAGCTGTTTTGTGCTGTAAAGTGATGCAAGTGATCCAAAGACCTTGAAGAAGGTCTTTCAACATTTGAAATTAATTAGATCTCTTGATTCCTCGGCTTATATTAAGAGTTTTAGATCTCATCTGCTTTTCTAGCTTGAAAAAGTTGTCTGTGTTATATATGTACTTTTTGTTCAGTCAGCTGTAGTCTCTGCTAATTTGGCCTGAGTCTCCCTCCATTTTCTCCTCCTCAAAGAATGCCATTAGAGTAACCAGTGTGAAATACAGGTTGGAAAAAGAAGAAGTTACGAGTGAGAACATGCAGATAATCCTAAAAGAAAATTTGATTTCCAGATGGTTGGTTTGCTTATTATGGGACTGCAGTCACCTGTGTATTTGGGGAGTAGAACCACAGCTATTAGGAATTGGGATCTTTAAAATCTCCTTTTATTCCTATCTCTTTTTCTTTCTTTTTAGTTTGCAGAATGTTGAAGGACTCATTTGTTTTTATTAATTACATTTATGAAATATATAACTGAAATCAAGAGTTAAAATTCATAATAATACATCCAGTGGCAGAATATTTTGCCTAACAATTCATAGCATTATTCTGCTGTGTTTGTAATTTGGAAAAAATCAATTTCAGATTTTATTAGAAAAATTTTTTTTCTAGTTGCTAGCAAAGTTTCAACTGCAGCTATAGGCAGAATCTTAAATTTATTGGATCTCCAAACTCAGTAAAATCTGCTGAGGATGATCTTTAATTTGAATTCTCTGCCCTATTCACTATCACTCTTAAAATAAGGATTGTAATGAACCACTTGACTTAGTTGTTCATATATATGGTTTGAAATCCTAGTGTTTCCATTTTTAAATAGTAATCAATGATTGATTTATTTACATTTGGAGCAAACAGTTCTGAAATTAAAACACACGAGCTTTCTTCTGGTTAGTATGCTGATATTTCTTGTTAAGATCACATGTAGTAGATTTCAAAGGTCAGATGGTAAAGTAAACGTCAAGATAAAATCCAGTTTCATGTGTGAACAACAGGATCTTTTGCACGTGCCTCTGCTCTGAGCTGTGTCAGTCCCACCTGATGCTCCCTGTGAATGCACAGCTCTCGGTGGCTCTTCTTCTTGGAGCTGCTTGTTGCGACTATTCTTAGCTGGCAGGAATCCACATGCAATTATTCAGTCGGTCAGTGGAGGCTGAAAGGGTGTGAAGAGCTTGGAAATGCAATTGTATTTTAAGCTTTCAAATCACACTTCGTGCAGCTAAATGTCCTCGTTCCTTCTAGGATAATTCACCTGGGATAAGTGCCTAATATCCTGCATTTACAATATACACTTATTCTCTCTGTGTCAGACATAGAAATTGAAATTATTTTATGGAGGGTTTTGTGTAGTTTTTCAGGGGTTTAGGTACAGGGAGGATTCCTGTAACTGAGATGGTCCTAGAGGTTAAGTCTGTGATAAAAATAAGAAGTAGGAAAGATTTAACTGGTTGTTTCATGGAGAAAAAGGAACCAATACTGCCTTTGAAAGCAAAAGGAAAAAAAAAAATTCCGTATATAAGCAGTGATGCAAATTCTAAATCTAGAAACTAGTTTCCCCTGGGCAAAAATGGATATTTAAGTGAAGGGGACATTGCCAAGTTAAATTGGACTGGAAATGAATGTTTTGTGAAAAGTAAGCTCTTGACATTAAGTCACATTTCTTTAAAAAATATTCTGGTAAAGAATTATTTTTGTAACAAGTATTTGAGTCACAGTTCATGCAATCCAAACACTGAGGTTTTATGTTACTACATGAGAACCTGAACTTATATTGTACAACTGCTCTCATATTTTCACATATCTGGTTTTGGTTTGGTTTTTTTTGTTTGTTTGTTGTTGCTGTCATTGTTTTTGTTTTTCTCCTTACTGTGTGTTTTAAGTTTTTAATATAAATTTGCAGTTCAACAGCAGTGAAATTATGTATGGTTGTGAGTAGAAAAGGAGAAGAGAACTTAAGGAAGCACTTCCCTAGTTCTTTCGTCTCTGACCTGATGTTGATTATCTCAAAATGGGTTCACATGGATACATCAATGCATTTATTACTGCAGAGAGAAAGAAAGTGTACTGTGCTGACTGTACCCGGGGGTTATTCAAGTGCAGTGTGGCGCTGTCTGTGCTCAGGAGAAGCTGCTGGCAGTGGGTGATGCCTGTGCCATGGAAGGCACATCTGCAGCCTGGCCCTGGGCATGGCCCCTGTGTGTCCTCCTGCCCCTGGTGGCCCAGGTCAGCTTGGGGCCTCCTCTGGGATAGCTGGATAACTGTGATGCAAACCCAGCCTGGCATTTCTTCTTGGGATTTCTGTGAGCTTCAGGAAGCTCCAGGCTTTGGTGGAAGAACAGGCTATGGTTAGGTAGCAGATTCTTCCCCCCAAATTTTTTTTTTTTTTTGTGTGTGTGTGTGGTCTTGAAAGAAAACTTTGTTCTTAAGATGTTATGTTTAACAAATGTACAGGAAAATAACATTTTTAAAGTAAGAAGTTAATTTACTGGTTTTTGCTAGTGGTATTGCTAGTGCAATAGTCAAAGCAGCTTTGAGCTGAAAGGTAAATATATTCCTTTTTCATCATTCTTCCAATGATTTTTGGTGATTCCTCCATCCTTGTTGCTTTACCAAGACTGTCTGATTTTTATCTCCTTTCCTCTTTCCCCCTTTGTTTTGTATCACTCTGTCATAATCTGCCTTACTTGCCTCTGCCTATGCTCAGCCCAACCTTTTTCTACCCACAACACACAGACATCCTGTCTCTGGTCTCATCTCCTCTTACTTGACCCCTTTGGTTTTGCAGTTCTTTCTGAGTGATGAGAAGTGCATGACATTTCAGTTTGTACTAGAGCAGGGTCATTGAAGGTTCCAGGGTGGCATCATAACTTTCAATGTTGATTTCAAAGCCCTGTATTATCTTACATTATATTTTCATTTCAACATTTGCTGCACATTCCTTCTTTCCTCCCTCTCTTGTTCTGCAGACAAGGAAATAGTCCTTGCTCTCATGGATCTGTGTGATGGTTTTCCACAAACTGGTAAGATTTCTGTATTTCTACATTGTATCTTTGGACTTGCAAGTAGGATTTTCATCTCTGTAATTTTCTTAATATCTCTTAGAAATATGTGTTTTATGATGAATGTATGTCCTGGATTACAGTTTGGGATTACAAATAAACCGTGGTGCATGGGTTGTAGTTCTTAAAATAGGCAGTGTAGGTTTTTTTATTTTTAAAGAGTATGGAATGCATATACATTGCTTTCTTCTGAATACAAAGCTGAAAAGAGATTTAGTTGGTTGCAGTTTCAAGATCTGCATTTCGTGGAAGAAATTTTCTGGTAATTACCATCTTTGTAATTGATACTCTGCCCATTATTCAATGTGTCCAGCTGTATGTAAATCTTCTCTAACCATGTGTTTTTGCATTTCTTTCCTCATGCAAATGAAGAACCTTCTTGGTTCCTATTAGGAGACTCAAATCTAACTGATTTGGCATTGCTTAATTGAAAGACAGGGTTTTGTGCTGGAAAAGGTTTTCTTTCTGTTGAAGGAGGGGGGAATATGTGACTTTTGAGCTCAGTGGGATTGGTGGCTGACCTCTTCTGACCAGGTTTACCTGGCAGAGCAGGTGGCACTCTGAGGGGCTGGCAGGGCAGGAAGGGCAGTGGTGCTGTCACTCTTGGGTTCCTGGAGTCCAGTCCTGTCCTGCCAGGGAATGATGGGACCTTGAGGAAGCTTTCATCTCCCACTTGTGACCCATGTCTGGGGCTCTTCCCTCTCTTGGTTTTGTTAGGCTGGGGCTCTTGTCCGTGTGAAGGTTTCAGTCTATAGATCAGAAGGACTCTCTAGCCCTGTTGTCTGCTTCTAGAAGGTGTTTTGCAGAAGGCTGCTGAAATGGTCATGAGTGCTGTGCTCCCCTTGCTGGCCATGCTGTCATCTCCACCAGCAGTTCCTTCTCACTGGTCATGCTGTGCTAATCAAAGCTGTGGGGAATGTCACGTTAAGTCAGCACTTGGTCAAAAGGGGCTGTAACTGTGTAACTTATCTTATTGATGTGAATAAAAACGGTATATAAACTAGATCCCATGACAATGGCTCGAGCAAGTCAGCATGTTGTTAGTTCTTACATGGAGGTTTTAATCCTGGTTTTCATTGAGGTAAAATAGCTTTGATACATGTGTACCAGAAATAAGCGATTACAGGTAACTGTCAAATGGAGGTGGGATAACTCCTGATGTAAATGCTTTGGCAGGGTGCAGCAGTATATAATTAAGTGTGAAGCTTCAGTTCAGCAGTGCATGTAAACTGTACTCAAGTGCATTGCTGGCTGTAAAACACTTAGTTTTGCAATGATACTAGAGCATCTGCGCTTGTTGTTACCACACAGTTAATTCCTATGATACATTTTCTAACCAGGGCCCATGTAACAATAAGGCTTGTTGAAGTCATTCAGATCATGGACCTTGCTCTTGCAAGACCTTAGTATTCAGCAAGGCACTTGTTGAAAGAGGATATTGCATCTGATTTAAAAATAGTCCTATTAGCTTCCTACTGCTTGCTACACTTCTCCTTCCTCAAGTAACTCAGGTATTTTTTTCTTGGTATCTGATAGAAAATAATAGGGCAAGTATGCACTGATAAAACTTTATTTTTTATGTCTTCTAGAGAGTTGGTAATATTTACCTGTAACTGGGAAAATAAATTTATGCAGGAACCTGTTTGATCTCTGCAAAGATCTCTGTGGCATCTTTCAAATAAGATTTGACAATCTTTACTTATCATTTGGAGAGAAACCCAAGACTTGGTTCAAGAAAACAGTTTTGTGCCACTGATAAATGGCATTACCTCTGTTTATCTTGCTGTTTGGGTCTGGTGGTCTTTGTTCACCCTCTATGTTTTTCTTTTATCCTTCTTTTCTCTTTTGTCTTCTGTTTATCACTCTCTGGCAGGGTTTATTGTTTTGCCCCAAGTAAGCTTTCTTATCATAGCAAGCTGAAGTTATTATTCAGTGGGTCATGACAGCATTTTTTGGTCCTGTAACTAAACTTGGGATGAGTGTATTTTCTTAATGGAATTTAAAACAGATGGGAGGAAAAAGTCACAGTTTCCTTCTGGTAATATGTAACAGCTATGTCCAGGCACATGCCTATGTGTTTTAAATAAATAACTAGTACATTGGTAGTTAGCATTAATTATTTCCATTAGCCTCATTCCTTTGATTAAAAGGGATCATTGTCATCTCCATGGTGGTACACTGACCTAGTAAACAGTGGAGAATCAGACATTACTTGCAAATGAAGGTTGTTGTGATGAACAACACTTTATGTGTTCATGCTTGTGCTTATTAGTATAATGTATTAGTAATGGGTAACTTACATGCTTTCAAGCTCAGACAGCAGTAAAGAAATGTCTTTGGCTCTCTATCAGAAATATGAAATTGAAAAAAAAAAAGACTGGTGATATGTACAAAGAAACCTGAAAACTATTTGAATATTAAATAATTTGCAAATACTGTGCCTGACTCTTGGGAACAGAATTTATGAAGTTAATATATGTCCTCTTCCCCTTAATGGAAATTCTTTTATTTCCCTGATATTAAAGATTTTTATTTTTTATAGACAATATCTTGATGCTGTAAGCTAGAATTAAAAATAGTAGGCATCTTTCAAGCAAAGCAATCTCCATGTGAACAAGTAATATTTATGAGAGAATTAAAAGCCCTTGAAACACATTAGAAGACTTACAGTGAATGGGTGGGGAAATAATTGTTCTATTCATTGGTATTGCAGACTGTAGTGGAAATTGCAGCATCCCTAAATTGCTTGTTTCAATATTCAGGGAATTCAATAGAACCATATGTAAGAAAATTTATGTCTTTATTTTCCAAGGTGTTGTATCAAGGCAGCTCTTGAAGTTAGATCCAAGATTTGGCAGTTCCTTCAGGGTGTGTAATTTTTCAGAAGCTTGTAAGAAAAGAAATGGAGAGGTTTTCTGCCAGTTTACACAAAATAAAAAATTAATCGAGTTCTTGTAGTGAAACTGCTTCCTTGAAAATAAAATAATGCTGCAAGATTTGGAATAGATTTTGTTTTAGTTGTGGGGTTGTTTGGCTTTTTGGTTTTGTTTTTTTTGTATATGTGTATGTATACATATATTTATGTACATTTATATAAAACTCCGCACAACTGAAACCTTTTGGTGTGAATGTAGAAGAAGCTCTTGGGACATAGGTTCCTGCCAGGAACATGTAAATTAAGTAGAGCTGATAACAGCTGAAGGCTTACTTTGCTAATTCCTTTTTGCCTCTCTACACTGTACAATAGTGTAGAGAGTGTACAATTGACTTTTATCGTTTGTTCTCAAAAACAAAACAAAAAAAGAGAGAGAAAAAAAGATGAAAAATAACCTTCCTGTTAGCTGTCAAAACCTGGTCCTTAGTTCCTGGCTCACATAGGAGTTTTTCTTTCTCACGAGTCCTGGCTGAAAATACCTTCTGTGCTAAGATGTGCAGGACATACACTGAGACTGTATGGGACCTGCAAGGGGAACAGCATGTGGTGGGCTCGCTTGGCTGGGATGTATCCAAGACAAGATCAGCAATTTTGGTCTTCCTTTGAAGATTAAGTTGGCATTAAATTATGCATTTGACTTGCTGCTTTCTTTTAGAGTGAAGTTCAGCAGTGTCTCTACTTAGAACTTAAATTTGTGGCTGTTTTGATATTAGCTACAGCTTTGAGCTGTGGAAAAAATCCTTTCTACCTTTTCAACCACCTGGGTTTTATCAAAGGACAGATTTTTTACTATCTCAAATATTTTGCCTGTGGAAGTGTATTTAGAAGGTAGCTGGCCTTGTGTCTCCCTCCCTTCAGACCAAGGGTCTGTTCCTGCCTCTGTTGTTTTCAGATGAGTGTTTGCTATATTATGCTAAGACATTCACTAAATGAGACTGACTTTTAGGCAAACCACTTGATTACTTGGTAAAGTTAAAAAACAAATGCAGAATAAGCCTTCACTAAATTTTGCTTCCTTCCTAAAAGTGCCTTACATACTTGTCTTCAAGTGTTGTATTAGCATGTAGCAGAGAATTTGGGAAATCCCACAGCTGGCCAGGACAATGTCTCTGATGGCAGTGGCTGCTCAGAGAGCGTGCATTGCAACATCTGCACTGTGGTTTATTAGAAGAACTGTACAGAGCTGAAGAATACCTGTAAACATGTAAAAGACAGAGGCAAGTATTAGAACTGTCTTTGGATGTGACTCTTTTTTTAAAGGGATCCTTGTTTATAAACCTCTGTATTAGATTTGGATTGCTTCTGATACAGGAAAGTAAGTTTGTCTGTGGGATTGTTTTGGAGTGCCTGTATTTCCCAGGCAGAAGGGCATGTGCTGGAGTCTACAGAACTGTGGTGGAACGTGAGCAGCAGACATCCTTAGATATTGGACACTACTTTTTAAGGCCTAGGCTACATTGATGGTCTGTGAGCACACAGTGACAAGTTTTCAGAGTTGACTAGAATGCTAAAATATAATTTATATTTCTGGTTTACGTAATTTTGTTCTTAAAAAAAAGATATGTTTTATAAGGGCATCCAAATCCAATTGAATTTCAGTATGAAATATGATTCAGTGCTTATGCTGCACGGTTGCATGCCCATACAGACTGATGTTTGATTTGGCCTTAAAGAGAGGAGCAAGGGGCCATCTTTCTCCATCAGCTATGGAAATAGGGTAGGCTTTCCAAAACTCAGTGATTAGTGTATTTCAGCCCTGGCCTCCTGATTTCTAAAGGAGCTATAGGCAGCCTTATGGTTTGTTTAGCTCTCAACTTTTTTGCATAGAATGCTGGGGGTGATTTGAGTGTTGCATGTCCTATAATTACACTTCGGTAGGAATGCAGTGGAGTCATCAACTGTACTTCACAGTCTGGGTTTTCCTTGCCTAAGCAGTGTGCCAAGGGGAAAAGAAACTGCAAACATGAAACTTCTGTTAACAGTTACAGTTTTGCTGCTCTGTATATTGGAGAGCATTTTTAGTGTATGCTGAAAACTGGATTTATATTGGGAAATACATTGCTACTGGACAAAAGAAAGTGTTTTCTTTTAGAAAAGGTGTCTTCCAGTATATATTGCACTTGATTATATAGCATCCTTAGTAATTGCAAGAATTACATGATTGAAAGGTAAATAAAAGTCAGAGGCTCAACTCAAGTTGAGGACTAGCCACGGAGTTGCCTATATCAAATCTGATGATGCTTTAAAAAATAGAATAAGGGGAAAAAATTCTAACACCCCCCCACTGAATTCCATACTGCACTTTTTCACAAGACAGATATTCAAGGAGGAAGCAATATTGCAATTTGAAACCACAGTCAAGTGCTCATGTGTTTGTGGTGTTACTGTTTCGGTTCCCCTTCATTTCCAATGAATAGAAGAAAATTCTGAAATACTGTATTTTGCACAAGATTAATGTTCAGAATATTCAGTTTATGATAGTCAACAGGTGACATTCTAGACCATAATTTTTATGGATTTTACATAAAGCCTATCCAGAACACTGATTAAGAAAATACTTTTACCTCAGCAATTTTGGTTTAATTACATGGAAAAGATTTAATTTTTGTACATGTCCGTTTCCATATCTTGATTTGAAGCTTAATGAGGAACAGCAGACAAAACCTACAAAATGTTACACCTTATCATTATTTTCAGGACTGCTCCTTCAGTTCAATTTCTGAGGTTTGAAATCTTGTCCGTCTCTTCTGTCATCATTTTAAAGCTGTTTTCAGTCATTACTGAAATTGCAAGAAAGTCTCTACATTGTCTGATGGTACCTTGAAAAGTCTGAATATAAAAGTAAATAGACAGAAGGTGATATTATTGTCATCGCTGTGTTATTGCTTGCAGTTATCTATTTCTAGTCACTGCCTGTGACTTCATCGATGTCTCAGATACTAACTTCTGTTTGTTTCCTAAACTTAAAAGCTTTTTACACATGCAATAAACAACTGTTTGGCTTCTTGCCATGTCTTGTATCTAAAGATAAGAGAGAACCAGCTGATAAGTATCTCCAAGGCAGGAGTACAGTGCGACGTGGAGTATTCTGTGGAAAATGGGCATTTTAGCAGTGTCCCTGCCCAGTGCCGCTCTCTGGGGTGCATTCTGTCTCTGGCATTCATTAGATGTGTGCAGCAGTGGCAGCTGTGCTGGGGACAAGGTACAGCAGCACATGTTGTGTTTCTGCCTGGAGGTGGCTATATTTAATTGGTAGACGAACAGAGTCCACTATTGGCAGTAGTTCTGTTATTGTCTTTTTAACTAGAAATTTTTCAGTGATGGGCACTGAAATTCCAATGAGGCAGATGGAAAGGCAGCAGAAAGCTTTTAGATTAAATTAAAGTCTTCGCTTTGGCAAGACTCAGTTCTTTTTTCTGTTTTAACTTTGTAGTTAGGGAGTGGAAGAATGTTGCTCTAATTAAAGAAAGTAATTGCAAGCAGGTGTTAATATTGTTAATTCGGGTTTGTGTTTATCCCTTCAGCTGTATCTGCTAACAAAGCTATATAAGCATTTTCTTTGTGAGGCTGCTCTTTTGTCATTTTGATAAGATTAAGTCAGCTCTTAGACTTAGTAAGTAATTCCAGTTTTAATTGTATTGCCCTTGAAATATTCTTGATGTATTCATCATAGATTTTCATGCTTAAAAAAAAATGTTGTTACTCATGAGCACTGCTTATTTTCTATTTCAGCTGGACTGCCTTACCTCAGTCTACTGTGTAGAAAGCCCTATAGACTAATAAAGAATTGTCAGCTTTCTGGATGACTGTTCTTGTTTCTTCCTTGTTCTGAATAGTTAAAATATTCTGGTTTTGAAATTAATATATTTTCAGAAGCTTCTTGTTGCAATTGAAATCCTATCAATTTACTTCCAACGTTTTCCATGTCATAGTCCTCTTGATTATGTATTTCCTGTTTCTTTTTTCCCTATCACTTTGTGAAAAATGCCCTTTTGCATAGGGTAATTCCACTGTTTCATGCAGTGCTTATTCTCACCTTTAAAAAAAATTTCACAATGCTTCCAGTAACAATGACAATCTCTACATACTCCTGCTTGCATATAGATGTGTATATTCTTAATGGAGAATTGAGTTTTGATCATTTATACACTGCAGGATATTGAGAACTAAAGGATACATGCAAATACAGCAAGAGGCCAAAAATATTATTGTAGAGATTCCAAGCAAATATGGTGTCTCTGTCCCTCCCTCTCTGTTTCTGTATTAACATTGCTTATTAAATGGTTGATACAGAAAGTTCACATGGATGGATCCTTAGAAAATAGATGCATCGCCTTGAAATGTAAGTGTGCTAGGAAGTGAGATGAATGGTGTTTAATTAATGTTTTAATGTTTCTTAAACTGATCCAAACTCAGAAATACATATTTTTATTGGCATTTAGATTTAGGAATTGATGCTCAATCATGCAAATTTACTGTTTTTCACAAATGTGCATCTGCTGGGTTTTTTTTTACCATGACTGTGATGTGATTAGTAATCTGAAACTAAAACTTCTAAAAAGAATTTAATTATATTCCCAAAATCTCCCTGGAAGGAATGCAACTCAGATTGTTAGCAAGAACAATACCAGTCTGGATTGTGTGCAGAAGTCAGAGAGGACCTGCTGTGCTTATTATTCCGTTTAAGTAACTTGCTGGGACAGCACTGTGAAATCAAGATACAGGAACCCGATCTTTAAAACCTCTGTTACGGCATTTAAATATGTGAAAGATTTGACTGGGTTATTTTCTTGTCCCCTTTGAAGAACGCAAATGTTTCAGTAGGCTTCAAGCCAATAATTGAATGGCCTTTTTTCCCCCGAGAATTTGAGATGTGTTTTTATTAGGGCAACACCAAATCACATCCGTACACCTTAGCATTTAACTGTTGAAAATATTAGTTTGGTATTGGTTAACAAAATTGCTGGAAACTGGATTTTTTCATCACAAAGAAGTGGAGCTTATCTTTTTGAGGTTGCCTTAGCCTGTTCCTGGATGCTGAAATGCAGAGGTTTTTCATTTTCTAGCTAAACTGAAGTCAGAACAGGATTGCAGTGTGCTGAGAGCAAAAAAGCTTCAGGGCTAACCCTGGTCTCTGTGGGCACATTGATCCCTTGGAAGGGAGTGTCTTTGTGTATTTTGTCTAGCTCTAATCTTTGCTTCTTCAGTGGAGAAACATAACTGCCAGGTAATTAGGTTCTTTTTTAGCAGATTGTTTTCCTTCACTAAATTAATTTATTTTCAGATTTTAAACATTCTAAATTCTCAAAAGTCCCAAATTCTGATGCTGATTCCAGCAAAACCTGTGACACCTGTGCTCATTTATCTCAACTGTGCAATCCCTTATAAGGGCTTGAATTTTCCTTTCTAATCTGCCGGCTCACATCACAGTGTCTCCTTTCAAAGCCACTCATGTGTGCTCTGAAGTTGAACACTGATACCATCTGAGGCCATGGCAGGCTGGAGCCCTCTGAGTTTTATCTCTTTCTGCCATGATGTGCATATAGTAGGCAAAATTTCTGGTATAATCATATTTGTTTGTATTCTGAAAATACTGTGTCAGTTGGTTAATTTCTATGACACAATTAACCAATAGGTAACCAATACAAAACTATAAAAATAACTTTCCTTGTGCCGTTGCTGCAAAGCTGCCCTGTAAATGCAGGACTTTAGAAAATGTATGAATGACTTTAAATTTTATAACATTTTTGAAATGTCTGTGCTGTTTATTGAGCAGTGGTCCTGTGGGACATAAAATGTACAGCATGGTTTGGTTTTACCTTGGGAGAGTGTTTGCAAGTTGTGTATTTGTTTCCAGAGTTTTATGAGATGAATGAGACAGGGCTTGAAGTCTGCTGCTCCTTGAAGAATTCCCTGCCCCAAAGCCAGTAGGATAGAAATGCAGCAAATTTGCATCTTCTGTGTTAGTCCTTCTTCTTGGAGATTGAATTTAAGGGTCTTTCAGTCCCTAGAAATATTAGTGATCAGAGCTGGCCTTAAGATCTTGTCATAATGTCATGGAGATTCTGGCATGCTTTAAGAGAGAAATCGGATAGTCTTTCCTTAATTTGCAGTTGAAAGCTCTTTTATGTTTGTCTGTGAAGTCACTGTGTCACTGTTATAGGAAAAGAGCAATTAGGCTGGGGTTTTTTGCCAGTATGAATGTTGAGTTATTGCTTCTTCCTTCTCGGGAATCAGTTGGGGATCAGCTTGAAAGGGAGACACTATGATGCTCCACCTTTCAGGTTTCCCTTATCTGAGTCTTTATTGGAAGCGATTGGGTAAGTTCTAGAGTTCCTATAAAGCTAGAACGAATCCTAACCCATTTATGTCTTTTCAGAAAGGTGAATGGATAATGACTAGAGGGTGTATTTTATAGAGACTGTATTTATTTTGTAAAATAATGGTCTTGTCAACCAGAGGGTGAATGAATCTTTTGAAACAGGCATACAGCTTTCAGATAGCGAGGAGTTGCAGTGTTCTATCTAAAGGCAGAACTAGATACTGACCATTAAAATACACAGCAGATATGATAACCAATGTGTTAAAAATTCTTAAAACATTATATTGGGTTTGGGTTTCTTAAACCTTTTTTGTTTGTTTGTTTGTTTGGGATTTTTTGTTCGGTTTTTCTTTTTTTGTTTGTTTTGAGAGTTGTAAAAACAAACAGAAGGATTCCAAAACCTTATTATGTACCTGGCCTCTGAATCAGCAGTAACATGTGCCTTTTCTAAAGAGGAGATTTGGTTTGCATTTCTTTGTATAATTTTGTCTTCCATGTATTAGAAATATTTTCAGACGCCTTTGCCAAAGCTATATAACACTTGCAGTTTTTTTACCCAGAACAATCAATGCTGTTAAACATAAGCAGCCAGCTGAGTTTGGAGTTCCTGTAATCTTCAATCTGACTTCTGGGGTTAGCTTGTTTCATGCATACTTGTTTAGTTCTGAGATACTTCAGGAACAGGAGGACCCCATTAATGTTTCAGTTTCAACATCAATAAAATTTTTAATGGTTTGATTGATTATGCATATATTATGGTATGTTGCACACTGAGAGGGCTGAAAACTGCCATCAGAGAACTGACTATGGGAGAGAAGTTTTTTGAAGTAATTCTTGTTATGGCCAAGATTGCTGCAAAATAAACCTGAGTGTAGACGTTAAATGGAAGTGCTGGAGCTCTGTAACAGTTTGTTTTTCAGCTTTGTGCAAATATGGTCAAATAAGCATGAGAAAGTACTGAACAAGTGGTAGGAAAGCTGTCTACGTCACAAACCTTTTGCATGAGTGTCATATATTGCTTTACCTGATAGTAATGAATTTAACATTGCTTTTACCTTATCTTCCTCAAATTCAACTTCTGATTTGAGGGATTTAACTTATTTTTATATTCTTCTTGGAGATTGATGTGTTGATATCGAAGATGCATAACTTGTACCTATCAAGTTACATCAGGCCTGATGGGACAGGTTGTTTTAACTTTGGATTGCTTTTGGCTGTACTCTTTTCTGAGGACTTGCAAAGTCCCTGCCCGATTTCAATCTGTTTAAATACGGTAATGGTTAAGTTGTGAGTGCTCTTGAGTTTCTCCAGTAGAGTGTTCCTGTATATAGGAATGCTATACTGCACATGCGTAGAGAAATAGGAAATACTTTGTGTGTCCTCAGTGATTTGAAATGGAGATTTTGTTACAAATCTGATGCTTCAAATCAAACTGCATAGCACTAGTATAATTATTTAGTCATTAAGTTTTATTGAAAATTAAGAACATTTAGTATTTTCTGAACTAATTCGGTTGACAAGAGTTCTTTTTCCTTTTTTTCCCGTCTGATTAAAAGGTTGTTGAAGTAAAAAAATTGGCCTGATTCTTTTGCTGTTGCATTGAAATGTAACCAATGCACTGGAAATACCTTTAAATTCTGATTCTGAATTGCATGTATGTTGTAATTTTTTCGTTTAAGTAATTTTTCCCAATCATTCTGTCTTCTGAAAACAGGAGTTCTCTGTAATTGGACTTTGGGATGGAGGACTTCGCATAGTTTATTCTTTAGATTTGACAAGGTTGTTGTAATTTTTAATGAGCAATTTGAAACTAGGAGTTGTTTCCCATAGGATGGAAGGAAAGTGAACCAAATCCAGTCTTTTTGTGGAATTTATGTTTTCTTCATGTTTATGTCACCAGGGAAGAATAATTTTAAATTATTTTCTGTTTGTAGAATTGCCTTTCTTCTTTCTGTAAATTAGTTTAGCATTTTACCAGATGACTTTGAATAGGCTTCCTCCTTCTCTCCCTGTCCCCAAGTAACCCCTCTTTCAAATTTGATGCATTTTAGCTTCATTTTTGCTATCAGGGTTTGTAAGTAATAATACTATTTCAGTGCTACAGGGACAGTACTGCTATATTTTAACTTATTGGTCATGCTTCCCCTTAGCTGAGCACTTTGTGATGGGAAAGAAAACCTTCATGTCTCTGCCTGGCTGATCCAATGTGGACCCATGGCCTGAGCAAGCCATAATCTCCTTTTTCATAGGGATGTGCTCAGTGCTAGTGCAAACCTGGGAGACTTCTATTATGGGCTAACTTTCGGTAACATCGTAAGGATATATGATGGCCAGTGGCATGTTACAGACACTTGGAAGGTTGTAAATTAATTGTGTGTTCATAGGGGAAAGTGTCTTGTAGGAGGGAAGATGTTTGCCAAAAGAAGTGTTTGTCTGGAGAGCTCCCTTGCTCCAGCAAATTTGTTCAAACGTCTGACCTTTTTTGCCTGCAAATGATCACCCTTCCCGGTGTTTGCTCTTTCATATGTTGAAGTTTGTTCTTCTTTTGGGTTGAAATAAACCGAGTATCGATTTGGCCCTGGCTGTCTTCTCATGACAAGTTTTTTTTGAGTTTGTTCTCTCCTCTGTTTTCTATATGCAATTTCAGCCATAGTGTGATGTTGGAAGAAAAAGACAAAAATAAAACATTGCTTGCATTTTTTTGTCTATTATCATTTAGTTCTCTTGTTGAACTCACTGTTGAAGATGGACCAAGAACATTTTCCTTCTTTGTCAGGGTTGCTTGGCAAAATAGAGGAATAGAAATGAATAAACTAAGATTCACCATTTTCTAGTATGCCAAAGTTGAAAGCAAAGGAGGAATACATTTGTACTAGGAGGTGGAATGAAGGACTTAACCTTACACCATCTATAAGAATGTATTTTACTGATAAGCAGTGAGGTGTGCCTATAGCTCAAGGGCTGTATATAACATAATTTAACATATATACATATTTCAGTGGATGCCAACTAGTGGAAACCTCTGTCACACACCTTGGGAAGTAGAATGCTGAATGTACTGTGTAATACATTATGCAGAGTCTTCTGTTTCTTTTTGGTCATAGCTAAAGCAGTCGTAGGGATAGTTTTGGTTCAAGGATGGCCCCACTGCATACAGACATTCTCCCATGAGCCAACTACATTTTATTTTTTGTGGTTAAATCACAAAGTGTGTGGTAAACTGGACTATTATCTTGGTTTTCTTTGTACTTATGGAAGTGTACTATGAGGATTTTACTACATAAAAAGTACCTTGCAAATCAAGAGATGTGTGATTCCCCAAACCTTTCCTGTTCCCCTTAAATGGGAAGTATTTTGTAGGATTATTTTAAAATCCTGTCTGAAAAATTAAGATTTCTGTAAGTCCATGCGAACGTCAGTGTCTCCTGCCCCATCTTGAGTGGGAAAATTGAAAAAATTTGAAATCTTTTTGTTTATCATCTGTCTGAGATTGAATGAAGGACTGTTAAAAGGGAGTCAAAGCACAGTAAATACAGTCACAGAGATAATGACAAGTATTCATAGCTGGTTGAAATAATTTTCCATTTGACAGGAGTTTTGGTATTTACTCATAATTCCTGCTGCTTTCCCATATGCAGTTTAACTGAAATGGCGTTAATTATGACACTAGATAATGAACATCCTGCAGGCAATGGGGTTGTTCTCTGTTCCTTAAACCAGTGCAGGCAGAGACCTCTCCAGCCTTTAGCTGTGCTGTGAGGTTGCTGATGCTTTGATTTTCCTACTGCCAATCTTGTTCAGAGAAACAGAGTTTCTTCTCACATGTCCTACTGGGAAATCAGCTGGTCCAGATTAAATGGGATGAGTTTTGGTCCTGTTTGGACGTGGCTGAGACCACACTTACTTTATTTTAGACTTCAAAGTAAACTCTCAAATATCTTTCAACCCACACAGCTACCACCATATGGATCAATAACATTGGGGTGTTTTTTTTGATTATTAGGTTAATTCAGAGGAGCTAGTTCCAGTTGCTTTTCTCTTTCAAACAACTGAAGTGCTGTGTTTCTGTATTTAGGGTTGCAAACTGAGTACTAACATACTTAAATATCACAGGCTGTTCTTCAAGCTTGAAGGTGGTTTTCTAACATTTACTTCTGTAAACTTAGTATTTGGGGTTAATAAGTCGAGGTTGCATGGGGGGTAGATGCTCCTTAGTGACATCTTTCTTTTTATTCCTCAATAGCAAATATGTACAGAGTGTTAGTATCTTACAAGACACTGGAAAACATGTTACATATATATGACGGAGAGTTTGATTCAGTTTTTTTCCAATGCTCTTCCATCGCTTCCTCCTGGTTTCATTGTTTCTTCTCTGCGGCTTCTGTTATCAGATCCTGTACCTGCTTTTAGTATTGCTTTTGCTTGTGTATGAGGGAAGCCAGTTTGGTGTCCTTTATTTAATACAGAGATTCATGCTTTCAAGGTCAGGTGCTTGAAATTAATCTCCTAAATAAAAAGAGCCCAGTTCTTAACATGTGTGCTGAGTGTACATAATTTCTGTGGAAACGATGTATGACCAGCATTCTATCCCTCTTTGATTTAGGATACTAATCTTTGGGAAGTATTCAGCTTTGAAGCAACTTGTTATGTTTATGTTTTAATAATATTGAATGGCAAACAGATTTTTGTTCTTATTTTTAAAAGGCATAAATACTACAAAAACTATGCTTTCAAGCCATTTAAAACTCTCTCTATGATGAGGCCTTCAGTCATTTCCCTTACTTTACCTAGATTTGATAATGAATTTCTGGGTTGTTTGGTGGAATTTGCGTAAATGTTAGTGGGCAGCAGGAGCAATATGTGTAAACTCTTACAAATCATGATTTGCAGGCTAAGTCAGGAAAGCACAGACCAGCTTCTGCTGAATGGGACCAGGATGTCACCTTCTGTTCTTAGTCTGCTCTTTTTGTGTGTCAGGCAGGTGGCTGGCAATGTCTTTGGTAAGTGGTGTGCCCTCAAGATTGCAACATAAATAACTCCATTAGGACAAAAGGAGGAATAGAATTACAGCATCTTCCGTCTATTCACAGTAACGTAATTTGGCTGTAACAGTTCTTTCTCAATGTACAGTCAGCTAGGAAAGTCTTCTAATGCCCTCTGCAGCCTGGGAATTTTATGTCCTGTCCTTTCTCATAGATTAATGGAAATGGGCTTTCCAAGAGCTGTGAAACAGATGTCAAAATTGCAGCACAGAGCAGTGACAAACTCTGCATTCTGTGTTTCTTGTTATCATTGGATCTCAGCATGGTTTCAAATCAGGATGAAAGGAACCACATCAATATAGCAATTCCTTTTGCTTGTGGTGGATGTTTATTTTAAGTGTTGGCTTCAGAATATTTTTGGTGCATTCAGAAATCTGTCTGTTAGAGCAGCAGGAGAGACTTGGTTTGGGTGCATAGCTGCGGTGTGCTGGGGAGTCCCGTGCCTTACAATCACTAATGTGCATGGTAGTGTATTAGAAATCAAAATGCTGTCTGCAGTTCCCCAGCTTTCCTTTCTCCTTGGCTCTGGGAAAAAAAAAAAGTTTTGGAAACTTTTAAAAAGAAATTAGTTCTAAATTAGCTTACAGTTTTTATGTTTACTAAAAGCTGTCATATAATTNCGAAGAGATAGAACTTAGATCTTAAGGGATTTGTTACTTTAAGGGATTTGTTAGTCTGGGAGTTTGCAGTTTGGAAAATGTGCAAAAGTAAAGTGAACGGTCATCTTTCTCACTGTTGGAGAATGCTTTTTCCATACAACCTCTGCAGTCTTGTCTGTTCTTTATATATTATTCTGAAGCTAATGTTTTTAGGGCTTGGGAAAGAGGAAGATACTGCCATACAAAGACTGTGAAATAAAAACAGGCTTAGAAAGTGTTCATAAAGTGTGTTCTGTTGTGAATAACCTGACTTTATGTAGTTCCTTGATTTGTGGAACATCTGCACATATGGTACAGTTATGGGCTAGGTCACTGAAAGGTATTTTTATCTTCAGCATCAATATTCAGTGTCTTGTTTCTCTTAGTGTCAGAATGGGTGAGTTGTTACGCTGAAGGTGTAGCTAAATAGAGAATTCCTGCAATTGCTCAGTTGTTTCATAATGTTCTATCTAAAGGCAACTCCATTGCAATTTCATTTCTTTGCCATTACTTTGTTCCTATTTACTTTTTTTTTCATTATTTTAAATTAAGGTGCAAGATTTTCTGAGCCTATATGGCTTAAGCGGAATTTTTGTTATTTGTATCAGTCTGAGCAAGCACAGGCTTTTAAGGAGTGTTATGTTCAATGGAGATTAGATTGACGTTAATTTACCAAGAAAAAAAAAATTTACCAAGAAGAATTTACTACCTATGCTTACTTTGTTGGCCTTTAATTGACCCATGCAAGTAATACATTTGCAAAAGTTTTCAGAGAGCCTGGAGATAAATATTGGATAATTAAACAGGTTGTTACTTGTGTCATGGAAGTCAGTGATTGTGCCCCTGTGTTGGCACTGAGGCATGTGCCCCGTTTCTCCAAATGAAATAAAACATCAGTTTGAATATAAAGGATTGTTTATATCCATTACTTGAAATAGTTTAAAAAAAAATTTCTAAATTCCTGCCTTTATAAATAATGTTTTGAACCCATGTGGCACCGTGAAATAGGTCAGTGGCAAGTGCTTGGGAAGAAAACTCCTAATAGTATCTCATCGCTGTCTTGCTGTTGTATTTCTAAAATCTTGAAGCCACCTCTGCTTAGTTCTTCCTCTAAGGGATTTGACATGGAGATGACTTCAAATGCTTCACTGATTCACTGTTGCTATGCAAATAGCTCAGGTATTTTGAGGCATTTTTCCTTCAGGCATTGCATACCATGTGGCAGGCTCAGGTGTTTTGAGACTGTAGGAAATCTCGCTATCAGCTGAGAGGTCAAAAAATCTATATTGTAGATTGCCTGGTTGCCCAGGTACACTTCTCCTTTGTGCAGTTATAGTTAAAATACAGAAAAGTACTTTAAAATTCACAGTGTTTGATGGAGAGAGATTTTGTGGAAACACTGTTTCCAGGTGAGTCCAGAGCATTTTATCTTGCTCAGATAAAATGATTTATTTTGGTACTGTGCAAATCCAAGCACACATCTTCATATATTCCAATTCTGGTTCTTGTAGACAACTGAAACTGATGAAAGTGTTTACTCTTAAAATATAGAGACATTCAGCTTCAATTTGAAGACACTAGTGAGCTGACCCTGGCTGGATGCCAGACACCCACCAAAGCCTCTCTATCACTCCACTCCAAAACGGGACTGGGGAGGGAAAATATAACGAAGGGTTCCTTGGTTGAGATAAGGACAGAGAGAGATCACTCACCAGATACTGTCATGGGCACAACATGCTAGAATTAGAGATATTAATTGAATTTATTACTAACGAAATCATAGTAGGATAATGAGAAGTAAAAACAGACCTTAATAACACCTTCCTCCTCCTTCCCAGCTCTACTGCCTCCCCCAGCAGTGCAGGGAGATGGGAGTGGGGTTATGGTCCGTTCATCAGTCTTCAGGGAGTGGAGCCCTTCCCTTGCTCCATCATGGGATCCCTCCCAGAGCAGACAGTTCCCCATGAGCTTCTCCACCATGAGTCCATCTCACAGGCAATAGCTCTGCACAAACTGCTGACATGTGGGTCACTTTCACAGGCTGCAGTCCTTCAAGGATATGCTGCTCCGCTGTGGGTCCCCCATGGGCTCGCGGGTCCAACCAGAAAACCTGCTCCAGGGTTCGCTGTGCTCCCCATCGTTCTACAGATGCCTGCCAGGACCCTGTTCCAGCACAGGCCTCCCGTGGGGTCACAGCCTCCTCTCAGGCATCCACCTGCACTGGCATGGGTCTCCTCCATGGGCTGCAGGTGGATCTCTGTATCCCTGTGGCATTGTCCAGTGGCACATCCATCTTGGAGCCAGCTCGGATTTGCTCTGCTGGAGCCGGCTCGGATTTGCTCTGCTGGACATGGAAGAAGCTTCTAGCATCCTCTCACAGAAGCCACCCCAGTAGTCCTCCCGATACCAAAACCTGGCCATATAAACCCAATACAAACACTTAGAAGAATCACCACATCAGTAAATAAATTGTTGAAGATTAATGATCCTCAAAGTTAAATATAAATTTTATCTAAGTGTATTTATCACTGCTTCTAACTATTAGGTTTTATTATGGCTTTAATAATACATTATATTGCATCTACTATGTAATAATGTATCTGTGCAATTTTCACCTAAATTTTTTTCTTAAGAATTTAATGCTTATCAAAATGTTGCTGGTTAGTAGTTCTTGGCCTCCGTGTTTTCTCACATACTGCTCTGACTGGTAAACTTAATGATTGCCAGAGTGGTAAATTACATTTTTATTTATAGTCTTTTATTCCCCTAAGTAATCAATAATCAGTTTGAAACCCAATCAGTAGTCTTCTCCATACAGCCCTTTTATTCAACCACTGTTTTCCCGTGCTCTTCCAGAGGAGCTGGCTCTTTCTCTCTCGTGTTTGTCACTGTTCTGATGATAATAGAGGGAAGTTGTCTGTCACACAGCCTCTGGGACATAATCTAGCCCTGGTAAGGCTTGTCTATACTATAGCTGTGACTGCCTGCAGTTCGTGTTGGTGCATTATGCCTGTCGGGTGTGCCATAAATCAGCAGAACCTGTGAGAGCCGTGACCCCGAGAAACCACTCCGTTACTTTCCAGTTTGTAAAATTAAGGAAGCTGAAGACGATTTTCTAGAAGGTGGCTCGTGAATGGGTCTGGAGGGATTGTGGAGGCTGTGTGTGTGCGGCACACATGTGAGCAGCGGCAAGTGGGAGCAGCCTGTGGGCTGCCCGGCGGGGACGGCCCCGGCCCAACTGGACACGGCCCTAGCCCAACCGGGAACGGCCCCGGCCCAGCGGGCACGGCTCCTGGCGTGGCTGGAAGGGCTGGCACTGCCCTTCGGACTTGTGTTTTGTCATGTGCACAGCTCTCATCGCCCGGGACATGGCTGCTCATGGGCAGGGACTCACCGCACGCTGCTGAGCCCTCAGCAGCACGGCCCCGCCTGGGGCGCGCTAGGGCAGGGAAGAGCTGTGGCTCTGCACCTTGGGGAGCCGTGGGCTCCGTTCAAGCCATGAACACCAGCGTTTCAAAGCACTTGGCAGGGCGAGGTGCCAAAGACAAGGCAGGCCAGTTGCACCCCTCAAGGGCCCGAAGCCATCCCCGGTGTGTCCCGCTCTCCATTTGCAGCAGCACTCGGGTGGAGGTGGGTAAGGGCTCTCCCAGCGCCTTCCGCTTGCTCTGTGTGTGTCGTTCTCCACCGTCCTGCGAGGGAAGCACAGGCTCTTCCTCTGGGCTTAGGCATTCACACAGTTAGCAAGAAATCCAAACATTTGGATCTGTTTTCTGGCAAATTGCCCTGCAGGGAAGCTTGGTATTTTAACAGTGTTCCTGCCTTAATTTGAAGGGAGGTTATATTTTTAACTGAGTTACTGATCAGGTGGGTATTGTTGAACAATAAATGCAGCAATATTGAGATTGCACAGCCTTAAAATAAAAGTAAAAAAATAGAAGACATGCATTGCTAATTTAACTTCTGTCTTCTTGGGTGTAAGGTTTTTTCCTTGTAAGGCTTTAATTCCTTTTTTTTTTCCCCCAATGGACTTTGGTATATGAAGAGTATGCGGCATAGGCGAGCTCAAAGCTTCTTGCTTTTCCTAACCCTTTACAAGCTTCTATGCTTTGATAGACCTTTGGGATTAATTAGTTTTCTTCAAGAGAAAAATTAGCTATGCTTATTACATTGGGTTTGAATTTTGCACTGAGGTTTCATTTTAATAAGGTGACTGGTGTAGGAGGAAAACATCTGTGACGTCTGTCCTAGCTACGTTTTCTGTAAATACAGTTTTTATAGGGCTAAGATGTAGATCAATGCAATATTCAAGTTGATCTGCTGTATCACATCTTTTTAATTTAAAAAAGGAATTGAAACAAAAGCTATATTTTTCTTAAAATTTGAAGCAAACTTCTGCATTCTGAACATGCTTTTATTTTTCAGTTAAATTTTGATATTTTTAAAATGTCTTGTTGGTTGTATATTGATTTTGGAAGATCATGATAGATAAACAAGTGATACTTTAATGTTACGTGATTCTGTGATCTCTGTAATGTGGTGTTTATTTGGGCCTGTGATGTTGATTTTTAAAGATGCACATTAACTGCAAATGGTGGTTGATAATTGTGGTTTCTGTTACTTGCCTTGCAAATGTCATCTGAATTAGGACTCTTTATTCTGATTTCTTAGTGTCACTGCTGTTGCACTGCAGGTGAGAATTTCTGTCCTGCTTTGTTGAGTGTGCCTGAGACTAAGGAAGTACTTTATTTCTGAAAAATGTTTGTCTCCTCTTCTGGAAATATTAAGACTCTAGTACATAATGTTCTCGCAGCAGTTGCCTTTCTGATAGATAAAAATAAGCAGTGATTCCTGAGGAGGACAAAAGCTATCATAAATTCCATTAAGATCTGAACAAATGCTTCTAAGTGTTCTTGGAAATAATAATAATAAAAAAAAATCCTCTGTTACTTACCATATGGCACTGCTTTAGATCTTGCTGGGAGGTCTTGACTGTTTTATTTTAATGATTGCATAACCTCTCACTTCAGAAGCTTGTTCACATTAATAGCTGGCTAAGGGAAGCCTGCACCTTTCTCTTCTTTAGAATGTATGTACTTCAGATTTTAGGTTTATTGGGACTCTCCCCAGGAATTCAAACTGGCTTTCCTTTTCAGCTTTTTTGTTGGAAGCAGGAGGACTCTTCATCTGACTAAGCAATAGTTGATTGCTGTGGTTTTTTCCTTTTTTTTTTCTTTCTCCTCCCAAATCAACTGTGGATTTATTTTAAGAAAAATTCAATGTCTGAGACTACGATTTTTTTTTTTTTTAACGTTGGCATGATTACGTGGAGAACAGTTGACATAAGGAATGGTTGAGAGCCCCTAAGGGCTGAAGTTTATCTAAAAGGATGAGAGATCAGAATGGCTTTTGTAGAAAATATAATTACCTGCTAATTGTCTACTTTGCATGTTTTTTGGATTATATGAAAATACTAGCATTTTTACAAGAACTGCTAATAAAGAGGGTTTTGGTGTTGGGTTTTCTTCCCAGACTCCTCTGGTTCAGGTTTTTATATCTCTCAGGCAGTGATATGCTCCCTTTTCCTTGGGAGCTTGTCGTAATTTTGAAACATAATCAGTATTACATTTTTTAAAGAGTCCCCCCTGACATCTTTTCTCCAGCTTTCCCTCTACATACATCTTCCCTAATTTAAATAGTGTTAGGAGTTGCTGTCAAGATTTTTTTGTGCAGTGTAGGAGGAAATGGACTCCTGCAAATTACTGCATCTCTGTATGCTTTTAATGGTACTGGAAGGACTGTGAGATGTGATTTCAAAGTCTGAGAAGACACCACACTAATTGTATTTTTTGCTTTTAGACTGATTGGTCCAGTGAAATGGAGATAAGGCTATTGGGAGTGGGACATTGTGGGCTGGTGTCTGTGTGATTTGTTCTTGGGTGACGTTTAGGATCATTTCTTTTTCTTCAGGGGTGAATTCTTTGCTTCCATAACACAGATGCACATCAAAGCAGTGTTTTCAATAGAAGTGCACTTACTGTATCCTTCATTCGCTTCAGCTTTTCTTGATGTTGGATATTTTTTGTGTGTATGTAAAATATGTAGCAGTGTAGGTATATAATACATTTTTACTTTGCAAGGTTGATAAATCTGCCACTCTGAGTCTTGTTGAATAATTCACTGTCTCAGTAAGTGTAACTTTTTTATTTAGCTTGTACAGTTTATTTGGTAGAAATCCTTTCTGACATGATTAAACTTGCAAAAAATAAATCCAATAAGCTATTAGATGTGCTCTTTATTATATGGGGAAGATATTTTCTACAGTTCCTCTCCTACTGTCACACCTGCTTTTATTATGGTAATTTATCCATTTCTGTAATGCAGTTTCATGATTGAAATTGTTGTGGAATTACACGCTATGTCAGTGGGGATCTCTTCACATCATTGACTACCAGCTACCACAAGCCTTTTCCTAGATGAAAAGCACTAGCCATGGCACAAATACCAATAATTAAGCAGTTTAAAGATTTGCATGGAGGTACCATGGACTTCTAAGGTTGTGTGACTGGAATTTTTAGCCCAGCACTAAATCTGTGCTTCCTTCTATGTCTAATAACAAAATTGTATCTTGTAACAAATTATATTATAGTCCTCATTGGCCACGATCTTCGACCTAGATTTAATGCAGGAGAACGTGTAGATGGAAGATTGATTTTGAAAATGAATGAACTGAGCTTCTTCACTACAAAGTGAGACCAAGTAAACATATATTACTTGCGTATTGCTGTGTTTTAGCCCTGGGACTAAAATCTGTCCTGACTTCCCCAGGAAGCTTCATGCTTCCTGCATCTTCAGGCCGGGGTTATTTGAGCTCCTGGTGTGCACCACATTAATGTGTCATCTTTAGTATCTTATGTCTTAAGAAACTGTTTGCCCTGCCTGCTCTGTGAAAGAGCTGGAGCCTTTTACAGCAGCTTTGTGTTGGACCTTGACATCTTCTGACAAAGTCTGTCTGTGAATATTGCCACTGTGTTTGTCTTAGGCCTCCAAGATCATTGAGTCACCTAAGTACTCATGATGTGGAGATATGTCCCTTTCAGCTGGGTTACACAAAATCCTCAGTAAATCTTCATCCTAATTAAGATGGTTTTCTTTTAAAATACTTAATTGTGAAGAAAATTCGACATGAGGCAACCAATGTGGCAGCATCCCATCTTGTAGACCAGGGGGATTCTTCAAAACATTTAATGTTCTTTGAATATCCAAATGCCTTTAATGACGTCTTTAAACAATCTTTAGAACCAATAAGGTTCTGTGGCTTCCTGTGCTTCATCATGAAGTGCAGGTAAGTATATAAACATTATATTTGTTTTTGTAAAAACCCCCTTATTTCTGTATTCCACAATCCAATTATTTTTCCCCTTCTTAAGGGTTATTCAGGTAACTAATCTTCCTTTCCTCTTCCTCAAAAATGAATTTAGTACTGCATGAAACAGACCGTGTAACGGGCTGCCTGTGCATCCTGAGGCTTACTTGAACCCACTTTTCTCATCAGGTACTTATTATTTTAAAGAAAGGACAGCGATGGGAGGATTAGAAATATATGCCATATTTGCGTATGGAATCTGCTACTCTACAGAAAATGGACTTAAGAGCAAGATATTGATATTAAGTTCTTGATATTTATAATATCATTTATAGTAGTAAATTACAATGGAAACAAAATAATCCACTTTTTTTTTTCTCTGTTTTACCTTTTTGGACAGTTAAGTTCAAAACTGTTCATTTATTTCTATCTTTGTTCTAATTTTATGTTTAATTTAGTTTTCCCTGACTAAATCACTTTGTGAAGTATTGTTTTCCCCAAAATAAATGTTTTTTACCTGGCATCTATAAATAAATATTTTATATATTAAATGGGAGTCTGAGAAGATAGTCCCATTGGCTTTTGTGCATTAGTGGTAGTTGGGCTGTAGAGTTCCTGAGTAGTGTCAGTGTACTGCCAAGGGACCACTGCCAAAAGTGGGGGTCGTGAACTTATCTGAACTGGTGTAAGTTTTCTTGTGAACTGTTGTCTTCTGGCCTTTAATGAAAGTATTTATGTTGCATAAAATGTATAGGGAAAGAAAGAAGTGTGAGGGCTCAACAGGCTTCCCAAATCTTTACTTCTGTCATTCAGCTTTCCAGAAGAGGTCTTGTTGTTACTGGCCGAGAAGTGGGCTGCAGCAAATGTGTCTCGTGTCACTGTGAACCGTGTGCATGGGATGCCTTGTGCTGGAGCCAGCGTGGGCTGGCACAGACTGCTTTGTGCATCTGGCCTTGGCAGCAGCCAGGAAGGAGTGGTGTTCGTTCTCCAGTAACGCGCTCTGGGGTTTTGGGTGTGGGGTTTTGGGTTTTTTTGGTCTCCAGCTCCTGCCTGGAGAGAGGTGTGCCTGTTGTGGGTTTCTAGCAATTGTTTCCTATAAATACTTTTGAAATGTTGCATGCAAGCAGTGCCCTTTTTAGAGCTACTCTTCATTCTTTGTCTGTGACAAAAACCTGCTAATCTATTTTGCTTTGGTTTGTTATTTGTCCCCATATCTTCTGAGTAGTCTTGAAAAATTAATTAAGTGGTGTTGATAGAATTGGATAGGCTATGCCTTGGGGCTGTGAATTTGGGGTGCTAGAGATGGTATCTGTATTTCTCTTCAACGTGGATTCCTTGTAGAAGTGTTTCCAGGGAGTTGTCCTCCCAGAGGGGCTGTGTTTGGGCGCTGCTGCAGAAGGCACTCAGCTTCAGGGAGAGGCTCTGCAATTTGGGAACTGACCACGCTGCCAGAATGAGACAAAGCACTCAGGTTCCTTACTGATGCCAGTTATTTGAAAATTTTTAAACAAACAGATAAAAAACCCCAGACCAACTAAACTGCCCACAGTGTTTTTGCCATCATTGTTTGAAGTCTTTGAGTGTATTCATGGTCATTTCCAGCAGCAGAAGACCACAGATGGAAGTGTTCCGTCAGGGCAGTAAAAAGCCTCTGGAACATCAGTCTCCAGTTGCCTGTCTGTGCGCATCTTTCGGAGGTTTCAGAAGGGCTGTCCATGTTCCAGTGCTTTATTTTTTTTTCCTGACTGCTTTTTCCTTGTATCTGTATGACTGGACAGTTCTTTCTGTCTCCCATTCTCCATTTTTCCAGGGGCGCTCCCTGCTCTGTGGAGGGGGTGCTCAGCAGGGCTGGCTGGAGAGAACAGTGTGGGTGTTGGCTCTGCAGCTTATTGCTGCAAACACTTTTTGAAACGTTTGCTTTCCTCTGCATTCTGGGTTTGCCTCCCTTGGGCATTTTTCCATTATTAGAATGGTAATGGAAAACAGTTCCTGTCCTCTCCTGGTGAAATTGGTGTATCTTAAAGCAGCTATACATGTCTTTTCCTTCTTCAGGTTTTAGTAATAAAAGGTTTAAAGTCTCTTACATCATGCCGCTCAACAAAATTTTCTGTGCTGCCTTTCTCTGATTTTCTTTAGATTTTCCTTGCTACCATTTGCTCCTTTGTTTTGGTAATGTTACCTCCATTTTAGCTGGAAAGTGATCTGTCCTACCAATAGCCCCACATGTTTTCATCTACATTTATTTCTTTGAGAAATGAGTCTTGGTTCTTGTGTGAAGATTATTTATAAAAAGTACTTTCTTTGGATGGATTTGTTTGATTTCTTGCTCTCAGCAGTAATTCTACTTGCATAAAATGGGAAATGGTGTGTTTTAGTGTTGTCCTCTTTTGTTATAATTTCAATTGTGCAAGGCTCAATATTTTACTTCAAAAACCTATCAGGCAAATATTGCCTAATTCATGTTCTTATTCTGAGTCTTTTATCTAGAGAAAAATTTCCTTACATATATATTTGTGACAAAGATCTGTTTGCTTTGTGCCAACTGTGGCATCCTATGGAATGGGCCATGGTGCTTGTCAGGTGGCAGAGACACACAGAGGTTAGTGCTACTTAAGATGTAATATATTAAAAATACATTGAAATATATTAAATATTTTTAGAACTAAATGCTTCTGCTCCTAGAAAGGAAAATGATAGAACTAGAACAAGAGGAATTGCTGGTGGGGGTAATAGATCTTTTTCCTTATTCTACCTTATTGAAACAAGGGCTGGTTTCTGGAGTTCATGCCTGGTGTATAAAGTGCATGGAACACGCACCTTAGGTTTGCTTTGAGTTTTGCCTTTTCTTTGGTCAGTATAGATCTAACCAAAGTCGTTGCATCCTGCTGAAGTACTACAGAGGGACAATCTGGATTGATTTATTCAAAATTTGTTGTCTACCTTTTTGTATTTGGTATGAAATGTTTCCTTCCTGTCTTTTAAATTCAGTATCTAATTTGTGTATAAGTATGTTCCATTTTAATCTGAAAAACTTTCAATGTCCTTTTGGACATCATGAAACAACTGAGCTAATTAAATTTGTTTTCACTCAACTTTACAGGCACTCTTAGCTCATTAGGGATATTTTTCAGGGGTTTCACATAGTGGTTAATTTTGTTGTCTTGCTCTGTTTTAAGCAGCCAGCATACAAAGTATGCATTTAGAGTAGCATTGATTCTTACCTTCTAGAAGAGCATGTTTTGTGGTTCAATAGTTAATGTCCAAAGAATGGCAAATTTGCCATTTCTAAGATAAGTGAAGCTTAGTATAAGGACAAAGTTAAAGGAGTAGATTAAATGAGATAAAACCAGGTTGTTTTCTTTTATTTAATGAGGCACTGGAAGTGATTTTTTAAAAAAAGCTTCAAAAAGGACTTGGCTGAACTTCAGTACACTGAAAGCTTGAGTCTCTAAAGATAGCTCTCTGAAGCAGTAAATTTGTCCTCTGTCCATGCATTTCACTACTTGGTTAACACTGAGAGGAGGCAGCCTGGCTTTTGTAAGGAAAACTAAAGATTAAAGGTTGGTGACATGTGCAAAGTAGTAACAGATGATGGAAAAAATTAAACCAGAACAGTTCAAACAAGGTATTAATAGAAACTTTTTTTTTCAAAATATGGCCTGCAAAATGCCTACTTTCAAGGCATCTGTTTTTCTATGTTTATTGTAGCTGTCTCCTTGAAGTGTTTTGTGAGATTAAGTTTTTAGCTCAGTTTATGGGACACAGCTGTCACTAAAGTGTTCTGTCACCCCCAGTGGAGAGGTAACATTATTTAATGTTAGCATGTTGAATGGCTGCTGTGAAAGGTAAAAGTTGAATTGAAATTGCTGAAAAATATATTTGATGCTGCAGAGTAGTATTCCGTGTCAGATGGAAATCCTTGCATAACCAGGTAACGTTTGATCAATATATTAAAATGTCATTGGGTGCTGTTCAAGGCAAACAACAACAATAACCGAGTTTATGACAGCAGTGATACTGGCTTACAGCACTGCATGTTTGTTTTCTTAAGGTAGACTGCTGTCTTTATCCAGCATTTCCTTTCATATTATGACCTTCATCTGCCCTGTGGAAGGTTTTCTTTGCTTTTTTTCCCTTTTCATCTCTTTTTCTGTGTAAATTCCCAGCTGTGGATAGGCATTCCTACTTGTCCATCTGCAGTGTGGGGGGTGATGGAGAGCCCTTACTTGCTCTCCTTGGTTTGTATATGCTCTGTGTTTGTAGGGGTGCCAATTTTTGCATTATAGAACTTGCTGAACAGGCATGTTCCAACCCTAACCATTCTATGATTCTCGGAAATCTCTGATTTGATTTCACTGCACGACCCCATGGTGTTGTCCTGCAGTTGGCAATAGTTGGTTGTGGTGCCCATCGCTGCCCATGGGACCAGCCCTCGTGGCTGGGTGGCAGAGCCATGTCTGAACTTACCTGTGTGGCTTCAGTCTCCTGCTAAGCTTCCTCACTCTAGCAGGGAGCATTTATTGCAGGGTAAGTCTGCCTGTGCACTGCCCCCTATTTTAGTGAAAATGCAATTTGAAATTTCCTTGAGTCTTTTTTTTTGCTGGATTGTAACTCCCTCCAGAAGCAGAGACTAAGAGTGTCGTGGAAGGGTCTCCTGGTGCCGTTGAAGGGCACATGCCACATTGTTAGGCATGAGAAGAACATTTTCTTTTTTCTTATGATAACCTGTTAATGCATTTAGTTTGTTTACCAAAGAACTGTTACGCAGTGAAATTTCTAGTTTTCTTAATTTCCTGAGCAATATGTGTTCTGGATGAACTTGGTCCAGGTTTATAGTGCCTTGAACTGCTGTGGGTCATTTGGGTCTGAGGTTTCCAGCTAGGGTTGTCTTTTTGGATTTTTCCACCAGTGCTGCTGTCCAGGTGAGGTCAAGTAGTGAAGGCTGGTTTGGGAAGGCATCATGTGTCCTGACACGCTGTTCGTGTGCCTGTCGAGGGCAGTTATGTAAAACCCTAAATAAGCAGGCATGACTTCTGACGCAGCCTTTTGCAGCCCAGGAGGAAGAATGTAGAATAAGGCTGATCATAGGCTTCTGGATGTATGTTATAAAGGGCATAAATATACCTCTAGCAAAAAAAAACAAAAACCCAAAAACAAAAACAGAGGGACTCTGGAGCTGTCAGCTCTTCATCACTGCCTCAGGGTCACTTCAGGCTTGCTCTGCATTTTTCCCTCTGACCAGTGGTGGATTCTGCTTCTCTGTGTAGGAGAATACCTGTGGGACAGCACTGTTTCTCACTTGTCACCTCTGTCAGTAACCTGGTAACAAGGGGGGCAGTTCAGAGAAGCCACTTGGTCATTTTCCGTTGGTGATTCTTTCCGTATGGATTCTTTATTCTTGAAATTCCTTGTGCCGCTCCATTTTAACCCACTGGCTGAATAAGCAGCCTCCTTTGCAGTATATATGGCATATAATAGCAATGGTCCTACTATTGCTGATGCTTTAGTTTTATCAAAGCTGCTGACCAGGTGCTACACAGTTTATAATTGGAATTGAATGGGAATAAAAGCCAAATCGTTATTTCCCTCATAATTGGATAAGACAAAAAAAAAAAGTTTTATTTTAGAAGAAAATCTGTAAAAGATGGACTTTTTTGGTGGTTGGTTTGTTTTCTTTATAGCTAAAATTCCACCCTCTTCAGTGCATAATGCAGTTGACATTTATGTGCTTGTCAATATATTTTAAAAACCTATTTTGAAATGAATGAAAGGTAAGTCTTCAGCTTTTATGCCTTTATATACCGTGCATAATGTGAAACTTTTCTGTCTCATGGTCAGCAACTTGAGTCACAGGCCAAAAATGGTGTAGAACAGTAATTCTTTTTACAGGTCTTAAGCATACCTCTTTTAATACAGTGTTAATCATTGTAAGAAAGCCCTTATTATACTGCATTGAGGTAAAAAATCATTACTGTCTGCTTAAAATAAATCATAGAAGATGTCCTTGTAGAGGTCGTAAGTCCTGAATTCATCCAACTTGATGAGGTTGCACAGGGGTCTCCGCCATCCACAGCATTATTTGTTTTTAAATGCATGTCTGTCCTATTCAGAATCTTTCTCACCTCCCTTTATAGTGGTGAGCAACTGTTTCAGTCTGCAGAGCCTTTGCTGTTTTTATGAGTAACAAACAATTATGTGGCTTCTACATATCTATCTTAAAAATTTAACTACTGATTTAATAATGAGTATTGCTGTATGAAGATATGTACCTTTTCTGATAAAGCTATTGTGACCCATTTTAGTCATTTGGAGGAGTGTTAGTGTAGTCTTAAAGAGAAAATAAAATTCGAAGTACATATTTCTGTATTGCAGTAGTTATTTCCTCAGGGATAGTAGGGTTGATCCCCTGTAGAGCTTTAAACCTCTCTAAGGTATTTGTTCTCCTGTCTTTAAAGTCATGTTTAATAAGCTCCTGTAAATGTATTTTTTTTTCACTAGCAAACACATTACAGAGTGGTTGTGAGTTCATAGGTGGCATGTGTGGTGCTTAATCCCTCATGTAAAGCCTGGATAATGCATGTGTAGCATGCAGAAGAGATAGCAAAAGGCTTATTCCCAACACTTGGGTTTCTTAATTTGTTTTTCTGATTAAAGGTTTTGTTCTGAAATATTCTGCCCAAGCTTAGTTTTCCTTTTGTATGTGTTTTGCGGTACAGAACAGGAGACAGTTTCTGGAGCTTTGTAATGAACCTAGGCCTGTTGTAAATCAGAGCTGAGTGTTGCTTGCCCTACAATTAGTTTAGAACCCTTGCAGGTGTAACCCTGTGTACTGTTTTTCTTCCCCAAGCAATTAGCTTGTTGAGTACATGCCTTTTTGAATGTGCCCCTGATGAGTTCACAGGCTGTATGCGTGTGGTTCTGTCTTGTTTGTATCAGTCATTTGTGCCCAGAGCAAAGAAGACATCAGTAACATAATGTGGGACTCGAAGGATTTTTCTATGCCTACATTTATGTGGCAATTTATTTTTTTCCACCTTCTGTTCAGTGGGTTCCAGTACCGAAAAAGGAAGTCTTTGAATTCTTAAATAGAACAAAGGTTTTTTGTCAGAAGATCCTAGAGTAATAAATGCCTTAGAAATGTTGATAGGTATTCTGAAAAACTGCCTATCACTCCAAAAACCATTTAGTTCTGCTCATTCAGTGGTGTAAAAACACCCTTAGCTTGATATTTACACACACATCTTGAATATAGAATGCTGGGAAATACTATTGCTTCAACTTAGTGCTAAGAAAATTGGGGGTGGTTCTAATAAGCTGACCAAGTAGCAGTGAGTTGAAAATTGGCAACATTTTGGACAGGAAGAAGATCCAGTGCTTTGCTGTTTGACATAATTTTTAACTTGAGTGATGCCTGTGGAGGTGAAAACCTACATCTCCCTACTCTTTTATTTATTTCTTCTCTCTTTTGTGTGCCTCTTTTCAGTTTCCTCTAAAATTTTTAATGCTAGTATCTACAGGATCAAAGTCTCAGTGTAAGTGGGAGTGTATCTGATGGTATATAGCAGCTCCCGTCCTTAGGCTCAGATATGTAGGGAGGGGACAAGCACCTGAACTGTTTCCTGAACCATCTGTGTGAAGTTCTTGCCAAGAGAGAAGACAGATAATAAAATTTACATCATCAGTTTATAGTAATTTTGATGCTTGTCTCCATTTGTGTGAGATATATGAATTTGATAAAGTATATATGCATAACAGATACACTATTAAATCAGATATGCAGTGTGCAGTCATCTTTTATAAATGAAATATCCTTCTGTCTCTTTTTCCATGTGCTTTTGTTTGAGTTACAGTGCAGAACATGTGAAAGAGATGCACACGTTTGGTGGGTGTGTTCGAGCTTGCCAGGTATCCATGGTAGGAGTGCAGGCAGTGTGGGAAGGCTGGGAGCTTGCTAGAGAAATCACAGACGGAGGAGGCAAGGATCACTCAGATCTGCTGCGAGGAAAGGCGAAGGTGCTGCCGGCTGTCCAGGGGGAATTCAGCCATTTGAAGGGCAGTGAGCATGGGGAGGTCAGAGAAGCTGCAGACCATGTGTGAGAGAGAAAAATATGCTTAGAAAGGTTGGAGAGCAAATCCCATGTCCAGCCACATGCTATCACAGTTTTCAATATGCTTTTGCAAATTCATTCGCCAACTTTCTGCTGTTTGTTCTCCAAACACACCAAAATAATGTAGTGGTTTAATTCTATGTTAGTAAAAATTTTTTGGCGTTAGTTTGTTGGGTTTTTCTGAGGTAATTCTTCTCCAAATTGGGTCAACTTCCCAATTCCGTGTTGAAATGTGACCAGAATAACACATAGACAATAAATTAGTCTCTGTCAACTGTGCCGGCAGCCTGAGGTGAATAGTCCATAATTTAAGCTTTATTTAGCAAGGTGGGTTGACTGTGAGACTAACAAAATGATTTTGTTTTTTTTTTTGGGGTGGGATTAGTAATATTTAAATGCAAATTAGTATTATAGTGTGCTCTCTGGTCTCATGCAAGCTCTTACTGTTCTCATGCAAGCCCCTTGAAACCTCCATTTTTCTAGGCCATAGCCCTCCTTTAAGCTGCTTTATTCTCCAGCACACTTCCCCTACACAGCAGTCATCTATCTTAGCAACTGAATTTCTTGTATTGAAAACATAAACGTAGTGTGTCCTTTCCATGTGAGCCAATTGATAAAGCTTCCCTTGTGCCACCCAGCTGCAGCATCTGTATGGCTCTCCAGAGTTCGAAATGCTCCTGTTCTGCAGTCACTCACATTATTCTGGGTCGTCTCCTCTCTTTCACATGGAGCCTTTTTGCCTTCCTGCAGCCATGTGGCCCTGCACTCAAGCATTGCCTGTAGTCTGAGTGAGCACATGGGTGCCTCAGAAATCATTGCCACCTCACCTCTTGCATACTGTAACTGTTTCTGTGTTTTACTGAGCATTGAAGCCCTTGAGTGAGCCCTGCCAGTTTATTTCAGGCTGATTTTGATGTTGGAGATCCCAGTAGCTCGGCTGCTATAAGAGTGGGCAGCCGCTGGGGCAGCTGCTTTGACTTGGTTTGGTGCTACATATGTTTCTGGGTGGATGGAAGTGGGTAAAGAAAATATAGGAAGTAAGTGAACCTAGTGAAGAAATAACTGAGTGCTCAGTGTTGATGTCAGAGGAGTAGAGAGAAGTAAAGTTGTCTTCATTGCTCTTCTGCTAAGGAAGAGAAAAGAAAATGTAGTAAACATAAAAAACCAAAACCCTGTGGCAGAGAAATAAATTCAAAAGAGAGAGAAGACAAATTATGTAACTTTGAAAAATATATACCTTGGGAGGAAAAAATTGAACTCTGGGACCATGGAACAGGAAACCTAGGTTCAAGAAAAGAGAAGATGTACATGTAGATATTACTGTTTCCCACAGTTTGTTGTGGAAAAAAGGAGACATCTGGAAAGTGTAGGAAAATTCACTTTCCAAATTCACAGCACCAAGAACAGGTTAATGGGAATATACATGTGATGTGTGATGTCCTAGTTGGTGATACAGAAGTAGTTTATGTTGTGTACCGGCAATAGGGCACCAGCATGGAGGAAAACCAGATGCCATTAGTTAAGATCTCCCTTGTCTTTCCTTCTCATTGCATCTGGAGATTTTGTTAAATACAGATCACCTTTATGTCCTTGTTCCTACAGGATATGAGAATAAACACAGAATTGTTGTTCAGAATGAACATTTGTTTTAAATAGCCTAATGCAATTTGCCTCAATTTTTCTAATTTGATCGTAACATAATTTAACCTTCATCATAAAATTATTAGTGCCAGGGGACATATTTTAAAGATTGTGGGGAGCACTTAGGATGATTTTAATCAGAGATGGATAAGTCCCATTAAACAATTGAGCTAATCTTCCTGCCAAGCCAGGGCATAGCGTGCTGTATGCAGATGTGTATGTAGTGTGTCATGAGCAGCAAGTCTAATGAAGTTTCTCTCTCTTAAATTTGATTTCTTTTTTTCTTAATAGATGCTTGTTGCTTGTATGCTGTGCTGCTGTGCCCCATCTTCCTCCCATTTTCCTGTCTTTTATTGGACATAAGTGCTATTTCAGGGCTGGAAATGGCAAGTTGCTTGCCAGCGACCACCTCTTGGGATGAACCATCACTACCTCCTTCCTTTTAACAAGCTCTTTGATACACTGCCTTTCCTACACCAGCCTGCCAGCTTTCCCAAAATATGCAGGCAGGTTGTTCATTTGAGATACTTAGCCTTTTACAAAATTTGTCCAAGTAGGTTTTGTGGTCAGACAGTTTCGGGACAGAGGGCTGAGTGTTAGCACCGTTACATATGCCTGATTTCCTTAGGAAGTGAGCTAAAAATAATATTATGCTTGAATATTTATCTAGAAGCCAGGACTCTGACATCATCTATTGTCTGCGAGGCCTGTTTGCGAACAACAAAAATAAGCAAGTGTGGCACTTCTGTAGGTGTCACTTCAGAAAAGAGAGAGATGAAATTTCCTAACCTAGGTACTAAGGTTCTCAGTACTTTCCTACTTAGATTTTTAGCAACATGCATCCTATGTTTTCTTGGTTTTGTTCGTTTTTTGTTTTACTTTGTCCCTTTTTCCTCTTCTTTTCTCCCCATCATTCTTTTTTTTTACTACTATTTTGATGCATTTGAATGCATAGGCAGATTGTTGCATATATAAATACCCTGTAATCATTATTTCATTTTTTGGTAGACTTCGTGGGCCTTTGGTCTAGGAAGTGTGCTCTGAGTGCCAAGAAATACTTTGCCAAGTGACCTGAGTTTCACTGAGTTTTGATGAAAGTGTCTTTTTGGAAGCCAGTTTTAGAATGATGATAATGATAATAATGATGATGATGATGAAAACTGTCTGCAGATAGTTCATACCTCTCCCTGTTTACTTTGCCCAAATCCAGAGCCACTTTGTGTATGTACCTGCTCTATTGCCAAGACGGATGGAGACAGTTGCTGTTCGAGCAACAGTCCTTGTACAAATGCTTAGATTTCCATATAATTAGACTTTTTGTCCAATGTCTTCTATGAAATAGCTGCTAGTTAACAAACAATTGAAAAATTTGTCTCTTCAAGGACAGTTTATTTGTGTGAGGTGTAGCACTTACTGGAACAAGCACTAATGAAATACTGTGTCAGAGATAATTTGGGTGGTTATTTTTATGCCTCAAATATTACCTTCATTTGTTGTTCCAATTTTCCTGTTTTTTCTTCCTTCTTTTCTATGTGGGTAGGCATGGTTTTGAGTGGAAAAAACCTCACAGGGAAGTGAGTGCTGATTGCTATTTAATGAAGAGCTGGAGATTAACGAGACTAACAGCTAAGCTACTTTATTTACTCAGTAAACATACAGCAGTGTAAGAGAGCACACATTAATGGATTTGAAAATAGAGCATTAAAAACTTTTCTGGGTTAAAAGCTTTGTGGGTTTTGTTCTTTGTGCAGACCAAATGACACTGGTCAAACATTTCCCTATCTCTTTATAACTCCCTAAGACTTGATTTAGGTAGTGTTTTTTCATAATAAGAATCTGTGTCGTTACTGGCATAGTAACATTAACAAACAATTCACAACTGTTTTAAAGGACTTCATAATTTATTTTATTTTTGGGATGCTGACAGCCAAGGAGCTTCTGCTGTGATGTTCTACACCTGAATTGTAAAGCAGGAACCACTCATTCTCTTGGACATTTTACTGCACCTGACAGTAAAAATATATATTTATTAATTCTTGCTTTCTGCAGGCAACAAATAGATAATCTAGAATGAAATCCAATTTTAAAAGTTCTTTCAGGGTTGCCCTTGTAATGAAAAATTTCAAATTCAGAGTAGTTATTTAAAAAGGTTATTTAATTTGTTAATAATACATGCTCCATTTTTCCCCACAAAGCAGTGGAGATTTATTTATTTATTTATTTTCATTTTTGGCTAAGAGTCTTTTACTTCAGATGTGTACTTTAATAGAAGAAGTTTGCTGAGCTGGAAAACCAAAAGAAAAGAACCTGGTTTTAGAATTGTGTAGTGGTCAGCTGTGAAGCACAGTTCCTGTTCCTTTAAATTTTTTGTATAAAGCAAGTGCAGCATAACATTTTTTGAACGTGTTCTGAAGCAGCTGTGCAGTGGGCATTCTGTGTGAATTGTATTATAAATAACACATTCAAAAAACGTTAAGAGCCGAAATATATACCTAATATATAGGTATAGGTGATCTACAGAATAATTTTGGAAAGGCCTGCTAGTTTAGTCTCATTTTTAAGTGCCCAGAAACTCGATTCAGAGGTTCTGAGCATTCTGCAGTGGTTCATGTTCTTAGCAAAGCTGCTGTTGTTGGTTAAGAGCTGCAACTCTTGATTACTCTGGCAGTCTTTTAATGAGGCCTTAGGAAGAGCTGGATATAGAATCACAGAATCCTTTAGGTTGCAATAGACCTCTAAGATCGTTGAGTCCAACTGTTTAACCTAATGCTGCCAAGTCCAGGCAAGTGGAATACGACGAACTTACAGCCATGGATTGCCTCTGTAAAGTTTGGGGTTTGCCTGCAGCAAACGAGCTCTGTCTGGAGGCAGAGGAGCCTTTTTTTCTGTCATCACGAGAGACTGGTTTCTCTTTATACAGTCCACTGCATGCCTTGTTTTCTGTGACGAGAGGAAGAGATCCTTCAAATAACTGCTATCTTCATTTGGTGCTGCAGACTTGTTCCTACAGCTGCCTCTTTTGTGGGTACTGCCTCTGTAACCACAGCAGAGGGGGAAGTGTGTGCTTTGGGTAAGTAAAGGCTGTCAAAATGAAGGAAGCCTGATGAAGGCTACACACAGACCAGATTACTTTGGCTGAACTTCCTAAAGTCTCTGCACTGTGCTTGAAAGGTTTCTGATCACTTTCCCCAAAGTTTTCCAAAGTTGTAAGTAATAGCTCAACGTGTGCATGTTGGAAACATAAGCTTATCAGCTGAGAATGTTGGGGAGACTATTGGCCCTGCCAAATACAATTTTTTTCAGAATATAATGCAATAAAGTAGTCATACATTAATCTTACCTTGTGTATTTATTTCAGTTGTGAGACTGTATCTTGAACAGTTGGTGAGAATTTGCTTATTCTGACAAATAGGGGATACCAGGATATCTCAGGATATTCAGGGGAATAATTTAAATTGTAATAATGAGGGTAATGATTCAGGATATTTCAGGATGATAGAAAATGGTTACGCTTTGAGTCCTGTGTCCAGTTCTGGGCCCTTCAGTTCAGGAAGGACATTTTGGCTCTGGAGCAAGTCCAGAGAGGGGCAACAGAGCTGGTGAAGGGTCTGGAGAATAACTCACATGAGGAGCAGCTGATGGAGCTGGGGGTGTTTAGCCTGGAGAAGGCTCATGGGTGACCTTAGCACTCTTTATAACTCCCCAAAAGGAGGTTGTAGCCAGATGGGGATCAACCTCTTCTCCCAGGCAACCAGTGATAGGAGGAGCGGACCTAGTTTTAAGCTGCACTGGGGGAGGTTTAGATTGGAAATTAGGAGGAATTTAGTTGCAGAAAGGACGATTAGATATTGGAATGGACTGTCCAGCGAGTTGGTGGGGTCATTGTCCATGGAGGTGTTTAGGGAAAGACTGGACGTGCACTCAGTGCTGTTGTCTGGATGGTATCGTGGTGTTCAGGCAAAGGTTGGACTCAATTGCAGAGGTCTTTCCCGGCATTTGATTCTGTGATTTCATGATCCCTGCTTAACACCTTCCACTTGTTGTTTCACATGCAAATTATTTCTAGTGCCATTACTTTAGGTTTTCTAGGCTCCTTTCAGAGAGAGGAGACTGTTGTGCCATGTGTTTTGATATGCAAGCACAGAAGAACCGTGTGAGGATGACCTCAAAGAGGTAGCTCATGCACAGGGGACAGGCACTGATCCCCCCTCTCTGGTGACCAGTGACAGGACCCGAGGGAATGGCATGCTGCTGTGTCAGAGAAGGTTTAAGACAGTTATTAGGAATGGGTTCTTCACCCTTTTGAAGAGGGTGTTTGGGCACTGAAACAGGCTCCCCGCAGAAGTGATCGTGGCCCTGAGCCAGCCAGAGTTCAAGAAGTGTTTGGGCAATGTTCTCCGACACATTGTTTGATTTTTGGGGTTGTCCTGTGATTTCATTAGTGTATCACTGGCCCCCTGATTGCCACATATGTGAGCAAAATCTGCTGTACTTTGTCATACCATCAATCTGCCAGCTTGGGAATTCTTCTTTTGCAGTGCCCACTTGGCATGTTAGGGTTCAGAGCAAAATAAATAAATGGTCTCTGTTGCAGATTATCTGACAAGTCAAGGGTAGTGGTCTCCTGGATTAATGTCCTGTAGTGAGATGCTGACACTTCCAGCATAACATTCCTAATTGTAAATGTTACTAGCATTCAAAGTATTCCATCTGCCTGAGTTGTGTGTTGTATTCATTTAGTTTATGTAGAAAATATGTCCATGTACTGACTATGTAATGCATTAGGAGGATAAATGGTGTTAGAAATTTTGTTATGGTAACAGATATTGTGATTCTGAAATGATCCTTATGTGAGGGTCCCTAGCTGGGTTACCCCCCCCTACTGCGACACTGTGTAAGATGACAGATAAGCTTACTTTTTTCTTTTTTTTTTTAAACTAGGGAAATTGAAATTGGTTTCGTATATTTAGATCACAGAATATATCTGGAGAACTTTCAGATAGTACTGTAGGTATTTCTGCTTCTAAAGGCAAAAAGGATACAGGTTCTCTCTCTATAAAAATGTAGACAAAATTGAATAATTTCCTTTAACCTATCAACTGTATTTCTCATTTCAGAACAGAACTTTATATTGTACTACACCTTTTGGGAGAAATACATATTGTTTGGTTGAGTCTGGTGTGCTCTACTAGTAACATTTATTTGTTTTACTATGGAATACAAAAAAGTACAGTTTTTCCTACTTCATGTTAAACATCTCAAGGTATTAAAATTGTTCTTAATATGAGTAAATGGTTTACATTGCCTTAAAATATTTTAGCAATGAGAACAAAGCATTTTAAAAATTGTGAGTTGTTATTCAAAGTATTCTTGAGTCAAGCCGTTAAACTTTTATCTCTCATATGGAGTTAAAAATTACGGAGAAAATAGCGATGTATATCTGTGTAATCTAGAATCAGCCTGTGTATTTAAGAAGTAGTTTCCTGGTTTGGCGGGAAGGAAAAAGTGTTGCTGTCTTACAGTTGAAAAGTAGGAAGGTAGCAGCTAAAAGAAACAAAAGAACCAAGCTGATTTTAAAGGAGCCAAACCAGCTGACTGTTTATTAATTATTCATGAAGAATATGTTCACGTGAAGTCCTTCATTGTCTGAAGTGTCAGGCTTCCTGATGAAATACAATAAACCTCTTGGTGAAAGGTTTCTATTTATACACCTTCAAGCTCCAGAAAGGATGATTGTGGTAAATAAGACCCTGTATATTTTTGAGTGCCTGATTTGTTATTTTTCTGAAATCTGATTTGTAACTCTTTTCCCGATGTACTTTTAGTATTTTGATCTTCTAGCTAATCAACCAAATCTATATCAATTTAGAATGACTGAGTGCTAAAATTCTTAGGTAGTGTAAAATTTTTTCCCAATAGCCAAAAGTTTTTTGTTCTCTCTTTTTCTTAAAAATAATCCATCTCTAAGAAAGTGAAATAATATTGCAGGTTTTTTGTGCTATGTCCCTTAGAGTGTTAATTTGTTGCATTTTTTCCTCTCACTTTTCTCCTATTTTATTTATTATCATCTTCAACACTTTTGTTTCTTGTAATATTAAAAATAATTACCTCAAATCAGCTTTGTTATAGCTATCTATCACCATGTCATATAAAAAAAGATCAAGGAAGAAAGTAAATAAGGATGAGAGGGGAATGATTATGAACTTTCAAATTTACTCTTTTCCTGAGTGGCTGACTATCCCAATTGCTAAGTTACCTCTAAATTCTGCCTCTTTTTTCCCTTTTCCTTCACATGCTTCAGTCAGTCTCTGCTCCCTGTTGATTTAGTTGCTCCTGCTGTTTCTGTATATTCCAGGCACCTGTCATAATTTTCCTCTTGAGCTGTCTTTGGGGAAAGCTAGACTTGTGGGAATTCAAGCAAGATGAAAAAGAGAACACCTACAGGAGGACTATGTAGTTTTTAATTAAAAAATCTTCCTGAACTAAGTCCAAGATCTAAGGATAGTCCCATTTAACAAAAAAGCAGGGAGAAGGAGCATCTTTTACAAGCACCTAAAGTGCCTAAAACATTTTGGCGAAGGAAAAAATGAAAACAGATCAAGGTTTCAAAGCTGTAAATGGAGAGAGTGTGATATTCGTATTCACTTTCACCAATGGTTGGTGACATTTTCCTTTGAAATAATAAAGCCACAGCATATGTTTTTGTGATTTAAAACTAGATCTGTTTGCCAGTCTGCTGACATAGTCATTTGTGCCATTGATATTGTAGCTTAAAACCAACATCTCTCCTCCAGTCAATGTTTTAATATGGCAGAATGATGGTAGACAATCCAGTTATTTGATGCATAACAGGGAATTTAACTCTGTAGTACCTGCTGTGATGCCTGATAAATTCAAAGGTGCAGTAAAGAAATGTGATCCTAAATGGCAAGCTTTACTTTGTATTTTCAACTGTTTATAAATAGAAACTTGATTTTGGAGCAGTTTGGCAACACAATGTTCCTTCCAGCAGCAGCTGTAGAATAGGTTGCATCTGTTTTATATAGGAATGTTTTTTGTTGACCAAAGAAATACTTATGGGTTAGATAAGCAGCTATATTCAGTTAAAGATTAAACTATATATAGGCTAATCTTTATTCTTCTGCTGGAAGATGCTAAATGATACCTTTTTTATTTGCATGGTGATGAGGTTCCCCAAATACATGTCACCACTAACAATATGCAAACTGCTTCAGAATGCTAAGCTGTCTGATACACAGCAAGGGTGACTTCTAGTGATATTTTGTGCTGTATTTCAAAGGTGTCAGTAGTGATAGTTGTACTTGATAAAATAAAAGTATATACTTGAAAATGTGCTAACACATAACTCACTTTAAATGTGATGTATGTTGGGCTCTATTTGCCAGGATGTAGCTGCTAGTGTAAAGTACACTGAATTTGTTCCAAATACAGTTATCTGCTGTTGTTTGGTACCCTCTGGCCATCTTGAAAATTATTTTATACCAACTTGTTAACTGGTTTGTTTTTCTCAAGGTTTTCCCCTATACAGTTATGCCTGAAATTGGGGCCTGGGGACTTCTAAAGTGCACATATTCCACTGTTTAGAGAGTGGAAACTTCTGGCTAAGTTTTTGTAGCCTATTGTGGTCTAAAGAGTGTTTAGAGAGACATTGTCCAAATGTTTTATTAGCCAGTAAGATATGATCAGAAGGACATTCAAAGGTTGGCAGCATTGGAAATCATTGTGAAAGGATGTACTGGAGCATGTGCTTGGGTGGCATGGGGCATGCATAAGATGGGAGAATGGTCAAATAAGTGATGATTTGATGGATGATCATCAGCTGCTACTAATTAGACAAACTTAGTTGTACTTGGAGATGGGGAAATTGTCATATCTGGTGTAGAAGGGGTTGCTTATGATGACCTGGATAAGATCATACTATTTTAATTTTTTGTTTGGTTTACTGAAGACCAAGTAAGTAACGAAATCCAGTTTGAAGGGTAGTTTGTCCCAGACATGTTGCAAATTTAATTCTACACTTCTGAGAGCAGAGGAGTTAATTTTTCCAATTTTTCCAACAGTGTAATAATATTTTTAGTTCCCAAAATAATGTGTATATACAAATGTCTTAATTACGAGAATAATAATCTCTTCAAGAGAACAGAGCAGACCCTCAGATAGAAGATAGCAGCTGGGTGGCTGCACCTGTAGTCTTGAGAATGTAAATATTTGCAGGAGATGTTGGAGTGAATTAGAAAGAAGGTATTCTATAGCAAGATATTTCTTCAGCCTCTACTTTTGGTCCGAGTGGAAATCAAATAATAATGGCATGATAGGCTCCTCTTTTAATTTCAGTTTAATTGAGGACCTTTACCAATAAACTTTATGAACCTTCCTCTGCCTACCAATAACAAAGGCTTGAGATAACTGACCGTGGTGGAATTCCATTCACTGTGCCCTGGCCTGCCACTTCATAGGCCTTTTCTACTCTTCCCTTTATGAATAGAAGATAAATGAAGCTTGGGAGTTGCTAGCATGGAAATAAGCAAGTTAGAAATGAAGTAAGCAAATGAGAAATAGAGGTTAGATTCTGTGAGTACACTAAAGACTAGTGCAGCCTGGATTCCTGTGAAATACCATATACATAAATTGACAGTATTAACTGCCTTTATGGCCTCTGCACTTCATTTGCTCATGTGTTCACTTAGGAGTTTTTAAAACTTCTGTTGAGAGTTTTGTTCAACAGAAAAACATATGTCTTAAGGAAAATTAACATGGAATCAACCATCTGTCTGTAAATGGTGAAATCTGTCATAATACAGAGGTATAGCTGGCAAAAACTTGTGTTCATGTGCTTTTATTAATTTCAGGCAATATGAAGGTGGCTTTAAAAATGCTTTTGGTGGTGTTAATTTTCTTTTTTTCTTTGAGCAATCCAATAAGAAAAAAATGATGGTAAAAGAAAGGGAGGCAAATAAACATATTTTATGTGTCTCAAAAAACTTCTGTTCTGTCCTAGTAATTTTATTTTATTTTTTTATTGCTTATTGCTTTCTGTGGTGGATTGAAGGGAGCAGTTTTCCACTTGATGGTATATGTGTTACTTTATGACAGTTGCAGACATACTAATTATTACAGAATGGATATGAAATCTTTCTAGTGATGAGAAGTGGGAGAGAGGGCAGAGAGAAAGATTTTCTTATGACAGTTAAAAATAAGAAAAATTTGCTTGTGAGAAAAGCATTTCAGCAGAAATTTCTTTTTGCTATTTGGAGACCGACTTCTCTTTGCTAGAATGTTTGTTTCAGTCATCTTGGAGTCAGAAGTGAACAAAGCTCTGTAAAAATACGATACTTCTGACATTAATGTGACCAACTTGGGGGGGGGAAAAAAAAAAAAAGCTTATGGCTTGCCAGAAGAGAAAGGTGTAATCCTGTCCAGTTTTCTGGGAAATACATAACAGTTTTCTGCTGTTGTCTGGTCTCAGAGGTTTGAAAAAATGAGAGTAGGCCAACATGTATAGTTACCTAAACCTCAAGAGTAGCTCTTTGCATGGTTACTCTTTGCAGTGTCAGAAAGTGGAAACTTACTCACGAATGATGGATTCACCCAATGGCAAAAATGCAGGCATTTTGATTTATAGTGTACTGTTTTTTCCAGAGTTGATCTGACTGGTCAGATTGGTGGAATTGACACTAATCTATTTGAACACTCCTCAGTCTCAGGATTTTGGCAGTGTTGGGACATCTGCTATGCTTTCTGTGTCTCAGGAAGCCTTTGTCTTGTTTCTTTCTTGGCACATCTGAAAGATTTCCTAGTTTTAAGCCTATTGTTACCCTGTCACAATATAGAGGGGGTAACATCCCGACTGCCTTCAGCGCTCAGATCTGTGCTAACTTCCAGGATATTTGGAACCTAAGCACGGCAGTGTCCCAGCTCTTCATCCATACTGGTTTTCTGAGACATCCAGTGTGTGTATAAGAGTGTGTTATGCGTCAGTCTAAACTTTTGAACTCTTCTAAGACATCATGGCTATTTACTTACTAGTATAAATTACACAGAGATCAGGCAAAAGTCTATACCCTCTGGCCTATTTCCACTTTTGGAACTCTGCTTTGGCTCAGGAGAAAGATCCACAATTCTTTTTTAAGTGCACCCGTATTCACCCCTTCCCCATCTCGAACTTGTCCAAAGCCTGACTGTGACAGCTCTGTCTTCTTGGCTCATTTGGTAACGTCTGGTCCCCAGACTCATTTTCTTAGCTAAGAAGAATTTTTCAAACATTCTCATTTGTTCTTCAAATATTTGGTTTAAGTATGGATGTTTTAGTCAATCCTGTTAGTTTGGTGAGTACATTAACTAAAGTCTGCTTTAGAAAGGATAGAGTAGGGCATGCCAGGATATGGCTGCTTTTTTAGTAGCAACTTCTGAAAATCTGAAAGTTGTAGTAGGCTCTATGTAAACTCTTCCTCTGAATCATTACACATGGTTATTGATTAGAAATTAGCTTGTGTTGCTTTAGTGCAGACACTGTCTTGCAGACTGCTACACGAGCGTGGAGATGCTAAGTGGCATTCTTGGAGCAAGAAATAGCCATTCTTCTGAGAGGTTTGGAAGTGTCAGTGGTCGATCCATTAGGAATCCATGACAGAGTTGAATGCTTGCCCTGAATCTCAGGACTCCGAGCCTTTTGCCTCAACTGCAATGACAACCTTCCTGCTACTGTGCTGAGGAAAAGACAGTCCTGGAAATATTGGTAGCCAATGGCCTGCGGGCCTGGAACATGATATATGTGTCCAAAGCATGAGGCACATGGCAGACTTTTGGGATGGGTGTCTCAAAAATTGCTTCTGTCTCTTCCGTCTTCCTGGTATTTTGAAGAACTGAAGTACTGTGAACTTTCAGAATATATCACTGTATTCAGTTGATCAGAATAGCTTATGGCGTCACTTGTCAGTGAAAAGTGAGTAAGATCTTAAAAAGATTTCAGGAATAGATCAGCTATTTTCCACTTATTTATATGGGAGCAAATTGGTGTCCAGGTGTGGAAATTTCATCTGCATTTCTCTGAGAAGAAGTAAGGTAAAAAAGGTCAAAATTAAAAGATTCATGAAGTGTTTTTCAGTATGCAGATATAATCATATTGAGGACAAATAATTTCTGCTTTTGAAGTCAGACAGATTGGAGACAGCATCAAGTTTTAAAGGTTGAAAAAAAGAAAACAAAGATGATGCTAATGATTTTTCAAAGGCTGATACCTTTCAGCTGGATTCAGCTTGCTGGTACTTCTGCTGTCGAGTTGAACCTTGTCTCTTTTCTATGCTTTTCTTCAGTTCTGTGAGTCTTCAAACAGAATAATTGGAACTTTTCTTAATATTTCAAAAGTGAATGGTAAAACTTCTTCTGTGGTATTTTTGAAAATTTTAGCCTATTGAATGAAAATTGACTAACTTAATTGATAACCAGAAGATTTCCATTTGCCTTACGACCAAGGCACACAGAAGAGGGATAGATAAAGGGAACAGGAAGACCTGTCTAACATTTCTGGCACTGGAACTACTGGTGTGTTATGTGCCTGAGTGTTTATTGAGAAAAGGCTAAGGTTCAGCCAGTCCACAGATTTCAGAAAAGCTGCCAGCAGCAGTGACGTCAATGTAAATTCTGGTGACTGTATTTTACGGTGACTTATCTGCTGGTATTTGGACTGAAACCACTGAAGTTATTGGATAGTATAAATTGGTGTAGATCCATTAACTTTTTTTTTTTTGTTGTTCTTACTTATGGAAGGATCAAGCTCAGGCTATTGTGTAGATGTCATGCCTGTTGTAATTTTTTTTTTATTTGTGTGGCTTTTAGGGTTTTTTTGTTAGCTTTCTTGATGATACAGAGTGAAGGAGCGCAATTGTGATTTCAGCTACATGGATGTATACTTTGGGGAAACATGCTGTCAAGCTTTTGAATGCATAAGAAGTAGCAGGTTTTCAGGCAAGCTTCCAAATCCCTCCCACATATCTGGAGATTATATAATCAAATTGTGTGTGTGTTTCATGTTGCTAGGACGAAGTAGAAACAGCAAATTGAAATTAATTCTTTTATATAAGGAGGCTGTGAAGTGCCAAATTTTGCAGCATTATTACAGCAAAAGTAGTAGGAAATCTTTTGAGGGGGGATGGCAAAGATGAAGTACAGATTGGATCCAGACTGGTCACAGGCAGTAGGTAAAGCTGGTCAGTCAAGCCATTTTTCTTCATAACTCAGATATGAATGAGGGGGAGGCAGAGAAGGACATCTCTGTTGCCTTCTAGACAAGTGAGTTTTCTTTTGTAGGTGCTCAGAGCCCAGTTGTGTCATTCAAATCATAATACAGCACTGTAAGGCAGTGAGGGAACATTTAAACATCACAGTTTGAGGATTTTTTCCTTTATTTTTATGTTCTGTTTCTAATTTTCCTCTCTACCTGGCAATGGTCATGATTTACAAAGTGTGAGAAATCCCTTTAAAAAATGTATGTTAGAATGAAGACCCTACATTTAACATTTTTCTGCATCTAATTTTTAGAAACGTGAACCTGTATTTTGAAAAACATTGACAAAAATTATTTCACTAAGGTCTTGGGGTGTTTAAAAAGCTCTAGTAGTTTTGATCCGCATTTACTGAAGTGTTAAAGGTTTATCTGTGCTTCAGATGTGTCAGGCAGCCTGGTGTGGGCACCTGGTGAAGTCAGGATCCAGTCCCTCCATACAGCCAAAGCTTTGTTGAAACCTCACTTTGTTGTATAGATGCGTTGTAAGGTGTACATTGAATAAAGTGTGTAATAAATATCAGTAAAAGTGTTCAGCAAAGCCTTTTAAATACTAACTTGAGCTAGCCTGTGGTTTGGCGCCTTCCCTGTCTGTTGCTGGGTAGGCTTTCACATTTTGGATATGTTCTTTTACTAGCTGCTGCAGCTCTTTTTTTCCTGTACTTCATGCAATATTGCCTGTCTGGTATAATGCCTATTTTTCTTTCCATTTCTGATTTTATGCCTCTTCTTTATAGTGTATTTCATACTTTATTTTCCTGGTTTTTGTGCTATTTAGTATTTTCATTGGTGGCATAGCTGAAGGGATCAAGTGCACCCTCAGCAAATTTGCAGATGACACCAAGCTGAATGGTGCTGTTGGCACTCCCAGAGGGCAGGATGCCATCCAGAGGGACATGGACAGGCTCAAGAAGTGGGCCCACGGGAATGTCATGTGGTTTAACGAGACCAAGTGCAAGGTGCTGCCGCTGGGTTGGGGCAATCCAGGCACCAGCACAGGGATGAAGAGATCCAGAGCAGCCCTGCTGAGAAGGGCTCGGGGGCAATGAGAGGCTGGACATGCCCCAGCCATGTGCCCTTGCAGCCAGAAACTCCCTCTGTCCTGGGCTGCATCCTGAGCCCCGTGGGCAGCAGGGGAGGGAGGGGATTCTGCCCCTCTGCTCTGCTCTGCTCTGCTCAGACCCACCTGCAGAGCTGGATCAGCGCTGGGGTCCCAGCACAGGAAGGACATTGATCTCCCGGGGCAAGGCCAGAGGAGGCCACCAAGATGATTACAGGGATGGAGCACCTCCCCTATGAGGAAAGGCTGAGAGATTTGGGGTTGTTCAGCCTGGAAAACAGAAGGCTTTGGGGTGAACTAATTGTGTGTGGCGGGCCGGCCCCCCTGGCTGCCTCCGCC
>VZRL01004872.1:788905-889191 GCA_013397895.1 Origma solitaria
ATTGCAGACTGAAGACAAGAACTAGTTGTTGTCGTGAGGGTCCCTAGCCGGGTTACCCCCCCACGGCAAAAATTGTGGCCTTTCAGTACCTGAAGGGAGCCCGCAAGAAAGATGAAGATGGACTTTTTAGAAGGATATGCAGTGACAGGGCTAGGGGGAATGACTTCAAACTGAGAGTAGGTTTAGATTAGATATTAGGGGAAAATTCTCTATTGTGATGTTGCTGAGGCACTGGAACTGGTTACCCAGAGCAGTTGTAGATGGCCCATCCCTGGGAATCTGGTCCTAGTGAAAGGTGTCCCTGCCTGTGACAGGAGGGTTGGAACTAGATGATCTTTGAGGTCCCTTCCAGCCCAGGTCACTCTATGATTTTATGATTTTATTCTGAATACCTGAAGCAGCTGCCCACTGCAAAATATAGGGACGATAACAATCCAGATGAAAACTGAAATCCTTCTTGTGTTTCTTTCAAAGGTAGGAAGGGCCTACAAAATCTTCTGCATTTAATCCATTTTCAAGAACAAAAATGAAAACAACTCAAAATGCCAAACACAAAACCTAGAGCCTCTGTTCCTCTCTACCCAAAAGTACTGTAATTTTTTTTTCTGCAGAACTAGAAAATTTAGTCATTGTTTTACAAATGTTTAATCTATGGCTTCAGGGTAGATCTATACCAGTAGGAAAAAAAAAGTTCATGATGAATTCCTCTTGGGCTTATCCAGATCCTTAGGCAATTTGCAGAGGATCAACATGTATTTAGTAAGAGATGGTACGTGAGCATTGTTCCAACCAGAAAAACTGCAACATGGCGGTGCACTGACCTCAGAGTTAACTGGGGCAGTAACGTGGCCTGTAGCAGATCAATAATTGAGCCCTTTCTGAACGTTTGGTTTGGACTTGTTTCACTTTTGGCTAGTGTATTTTGATTCCTGTAGCTGATGTCCGAGACATGCAGTACTTCCCTTCACTGCTGCTTTCCAGAACATCACTTACCAGAAGGACAAATGCTTCTGAGGATGAAAAGCACAAAGGTGCTCTGTGAGGATGAAAGTCCATATGCTGCCATAAATCTGATGCCGGGACAAGCAATCTGATGCTGTGGAGACAAGTTAGTTAATGTTAAACTGTGAGGCAGTGACAGCTTTGCTCCTTGCTTAAAAAGTACATGCTTGTCTAGTAAATTCCCTGCGTTGAGTTTAGGTAATTCAGATATTTTGGTAGCTCTCAACAACAAACGACCTGTTTGGTTTAATTTAAGGTGTTTATTTTGCTGGTTTATCAGATTGCAATGTAACAGGATTTTAATGTCATCAGTGTTGGTTATACTGAAGTTCTGTCTGACCTTCTCTCCTGTCTCCTCCATGAGCCAGTGCTAGAGTAATAAAACAGGAACATAACAATATTTGCCCTAAGACTGCACCCTGGGAATTCCCTGAGGTGTTGCTGTGTACTTTCCAATTGTTAGTGAATTTGTCTTCTAAGAACCTCTCTAACCCTTTAGAACCCTTTGATACTGTAAGAACTTCAGTGTTGTGTGGAAAGTAGTTCCACAGCAATTAATGTTGCTGAGGAAGCCTCCTTTTGTGTGATTTGAGTATGTCCGTATCAGATTGCATTTTTTCCCAATTCCTACAACATGTTTCCTGAGAAGGAATATTTGAAGCTCATAATACTGAACATTAATTTTGAATGTCTTTTTTCTGTGTGCCCCAGTTTTTTGCATTCATCTACATCTACCGTTTTGTTGACCATTAACTAAAACATTTTTCATAGTTGATGCTGTTTGCGATGTTATGTCTTGTCACCTGCAGACTTTGCCATCTTACTAAAATCACTTCATGGTTTTGAATGTATTGAAAAACGAGAGAACAGTTTTTGAAAGGTGACCGTTTCACCCTGTGTTTCCTTTCCCGTATTTTTTTGCAATTTGTGCCTGACCTTTCTGACCACTCAGTGTATGCTTAGTTTCAGAAGCAGGTGGACTTCTTGAAGCCGTTTGGAAGTCCAGGCAGGTTGTATAGGCTTAAGCTGCACCAGAGGAGGTTTAAGTTGGACATTAGGAGGAACTGTTTTGCAGGAAGGATGATTAGACACTGTAATGGGTTGCCAAGGGACATGGTGGAGCATTTAAGGAAAGACTGGACATGGCACTCAGTGCCATAGTCTAGACATGGCGGTGTTGGGTCATAGGTTGGACTCAATGATCTCAGAGGTCTTTTCCAACCTAATTGGTTCTGTGATTCAGTATATCAGGATACCAAATTGCCCTTATGCAAATGTTTTTTATCCCATTAAAGACAGGACTTCAGAAAGTCTGAGAGATGCAACCTTCTGTTAAAAAAACCTCAATTTTCTCTCTCAGTATCTGATTTTCTCTTTCAGTATCAGGCCCCCATTGTTAGAAATAGGTTGTTCAGAAGAGTAGGACCTTCAGGTAAATACCACATGTTCATTTTAGGTGATGACTCCTGAGTATATGAATTTTTTTTTTTTTTTTTCACTTTTAAAGGACAGTCAGAATTTGATTTGGTGTCTTCTTCTATCTATACAACACATGTCAGTAAAACCTTTCCTGTGATGTCAACTGACATGTTTTAATGAAAAAGCTCTGATGATATTTGAGATGAGGAACTGCTGTCCTGAGTAAAATGACTCACTGTATTTAATTTTTCATTGGCATTTTAGACATAGGCCTTCGGTTTGGAAAATTTCATGTCTGCTTAGCAATTGCTTAAACATTTAATCTGTGGTATGACTAAATGCGTTCCTGCCAGCAGTACAAATTGCTAATGATGTGGTTATTCTTCCCTGTCAGTAGATTCCCTCAGTAGATTGTCTTGGAGGAGACTTGATGAAATCGGTCTGATTAGCATGCTCCATTAGGTGTTCTCTTTTCTGATTTAATATATTGTCTTTCTGATTCTCTTTTCTCGTAGCAACTCTCAAAGCAGTATTCTAGACTCACATGTGGTGGTTTTAGCTGTTCTGTGGTAGCAATTCACTGTTGCTGCTTTCAGTGTGTCTAATGGGTTGAGCACAGGTCTGAATTTGGCAGTGAACATTTGAACATGTTGAACTATTTAAGGCAAAAAAAAGGGCTCAGAAGAATTGAACTTGGTGAATTAAATTAGCATTTCCCTGCCAGGCAACAATAGGAAGTGTTTGTTCAAAAATGTTACATTACATATGGTCTGACATTTGGATGTATCTTTCCAGTAGCCTTGGTACCTGGAACAGTTCCCATAAACTGGAAATAAGATACTGCTTAATAAGTAAGCAACACAGTAGTGTCAATGTGAATAGTTAGAAGCATGACTGGGTTAGTGTAGTACATTATTTTGCATATTTTTAAATTAATTTTCTGGTATGTTTGTCAATAAATGTATCAGGAAAGATAAGGGAAGTCCTACTATGTCCATCTCTGATGTGCCTGAGGAACAGCAGAGACCAGATTGTTTGATGATATTACTCTCCTGAGTCTGGAAGGCTTCTCAGGGCAACAGGTTTTTCTGAAAAAAGGGTCCAGATGTTCAAGCAAACTTAATGTATACTCATGGTTTTGCAAAAAGGCTTAAAAGATTAATGAAGAGAAACTGATTCTGGGACTTTCAAGATTAGACAGAATCAAAGAAATTTATTCTGCCTTTCCTAGATTTCTTATGTGACCATATGCTGTTTTTCAACAGGACTCCTGCCTCATCCTGTACCGAGAATGGACTGGTCCAAGTAATGTAGCAGTCAGTGCAGTGAAGGAGAGCTTGTCTGTAGGAATCCAATGTGATTTGTTGGTGATTGTGTATGGAGGACCTCAAGAGAGAGTGGGATGTGAGGGCACGGAGTCCAGCTTCATTCACGAGGCATAGTGACCCGTCAGCAGCCTGTCCTGGGTGACACAGTCAAATCAGAAACTTCATAACCCAGAGAAAAGTAATTTGGGTTAACCTTAGATGACTGCATCTTGGTTTAGACTTGATTTGCCACCGCTGGTTCCACGTATAGACAGCGAAAAAGGGTCAGTATGATGTGTCTGTTCTATCCCAAACATTCGTTTTAGGATTTTGTGAAATAGTCGCTAAACAAATGCACTTCTAGAAGCGCATACTGTGTTTATTGAGGGGCAACTGGATGACTAGGTCTGAGTTAGACATCTAAAAAGTAGTCCAAAATTAAGTTTGGACAAGATAGTCCTGTGACCCCTTAAGTATGTGCTCTTCTTTTTCTGGCTGTCTAGATTCATGCGTGGAGTCTGATCTACAGAGTTATGGACTAAGTTCAGAATGGCACTGGCATTTTCATGGTGCATTGACATTTTTCCTTTGTCTCAGTTCCTCATCTCTAAGGGAAATAGCAGTACCCCCTTCAACTTTTTTGCCCAAGCTGTACATAATTTAACCTTGCTCTGTGACTTGTCTTTGGATTGCTGTTTCACAGTGCCTCTCCCCCTTCTTACCAATGGCACAGATATCCCTGTTCTGGGTTTGTCTGCCTGAATTTAGAAATTGCATGTTGCATTACTTGTAGTTGATTAGGTCAACCTCAAGACTTGAGCATTACATGTGGTGGCACCTGACTTGGAAAAAAAGACAAATAGAAAATTGCTTCTATCCTTTTTTCAGTTGTTCAGGGAGTTGTTCAGTTTGGAAAGCTGCAAGATACTGAATCTGAAACTAGTTGCTGCTCTGGGACTGGGTGTTACTAGTCCTGGGCATTGAGCAATTGTAATCTGGAGAGTAATTTCATGTTTGGGATAAGAACAGAACATTTCTGTAGAATTTTGATTTAAAAGTAAATTTAAGACTTTTCTGTGGCTTTTTTAGAGCTATTCAGATAGTCAGATTAATATGTTAAATCATGATGAAGATAGATGGCAATGTTTGAGATTGCTATAAACTCAGAGCAAATGACAAAATACCAATTAGTGCTTTTTATCTCACTGGAAATGGTAGCTCCTGTAGTGACAATTTCATAACATATTCAGTTGTTGTAAGGTGCTTCCTCAAGATCAGCACTTAATGACTCTGAGCTGACTCTTCTGAGAACTGATGTTGGCTAAAGAACTGAAAGACTGAGAATAAATGTCAATTAAAGATCCGTATCTCTTTTATTCAGTTTAATTATCATTTTCCTTCATCTTGCTCCTTTTTGTGTGCCTGGTACATGGGATGTGTGAGTGTGGAAGTCATGGGGGTTTAGGTTTTAGAAGGTGTAGTGTCTGGAGTCCGGGCAATAATGACATGGCTGCATCTGAAGTCACATGTGCCTTTACTGTGTATGTTTATGGGCTTTTGCATACATTGATAGATGTAGAGATTCACTGATAAGGGAGGTTTGACTTTCAGTTTTAGGGGGCAGTTTGTATGTATGATTTTGACACTGCATCTTGGTAGCATGGTAATTTGGTTGCCATGTGAATACAAATCTGCAGGAGAAAAATTGAAAACCTGTTATTGTAGTTTGCCAGATATCCTGGGGTCTTCCTCAGAAAGGGTTGCAAGTTATATTTTTGCATATTAGAAAAGCAGCTGCTGTCCTTGAAGTCAGAAATGTACCTTTGCAAGTGTTGTATAATACACTTGCACTAAATTTTCTGAGAAACCAGGGTCGATATTTTTCTCTTTGTGTTTCACACATTACCTACTTACTTTAACTTTGAGTCACACAGCTCGGTAGGGAAGCAAAAGAAAAGAAGAGAGCCTGGAAAGATGCCATTTTCAGTGGCACTTTTAAAAATCATTTCTGTAAAGGGAATGAGGAAGGGTAGATTCATCCTACCCTGCTGAGCTCGTGTGAGAACTCCTCAGAGCTTCAATCAGTATCATGAGATGTCTTTTTTCAGACGTAGAGTTGAGCTGCAGCTCAAGCTCCTGTGCCCTGGTGTGCAGAACATAATGCATCCTTAAGGTCATGCAGTTTCCTACTGATTTGTGTGGCAATAGTATCTGTGTTTTGAGGAATGGTGAAATGCATGCAGCTTGCAGCAAAGCTGCAGATAATGTGTCAATCTAAGATTCAGATTCATAATGTCAGCTCAGCTGTGAAATGATGATTATGCTGCTTTGTATTGATCTGTGTCGTCAAGTAAAATTGCCTCACTTTGCTGTAGGTTAACCCAACACTTCTGCTGACTGGTATTGTGTGTTTGGCTCAGTGACAAATAATCCCCTGCCAGCTGCTAACCTCTGGGTTAAATTTGTGGCAAGAGCAGCTGGGTTCACAGCCCTCACTTGGCGCATGGATGGCTGGATGTGTCTTGGTGGAAGAGCACAGTAGTACTGTTTGAAACAGCAAGTGAAATAATTTAGCATGGCAACAGCTGGTGTCATTTGTTTAGGTCTCTAATGATACTGTGTTTAAAAGATTTTACATGTATCATGTAAAGTAGGTATCATAATGAGTGGTAAGTGACTCATAATGTAATTTTTCCTGATACATTTATGTGAAGAAAAATAAGTTGGTCCTTTTTTCAATTAATAATTTTTTTAAAAGTTTTTCACAATGTTTTTATGTTCCCTTCTGTCTACCTTTGAATCTAATAGGGCAGAGTAAATTGTTTTAAAGTGGTGTATAAGTTAAGTAAAAGTGTGTTAGGGAGAAAGTGGTGCTCAGTGTCAGGGGGGCGTTCGAGAAATGCGTAATTTCAGTTTGAGGTTAATAGGACAGTAGCTTAGTTCGTTTTGTTGCTACATGTGCCGTAAGTGGGGCACAAGTGATGTTGACAAAGCAGGCAGTAGTTCAGGTGGTGATAAATCCCTCTGGAAACAGGTGATGAAGCGGTTCAGGTGGTGACATTCTGCCGACTTATGTAGAATTGCACGTGGCATGGGGAGATGCCAGCCCGCATTCCTGAGGGTGGGCACGGTGATAGGATCGCATCCAGAGTGCTCTAGCTGGCTCTGTGGCATTTAATTGAGGAAGGTTAGTAACAGAGAAGGTGGAACTGGGAAACCTGAGTACTGTGTTCTCAAGTGTCCACAGGTGTTGTCTAGTAACAAAATGGAAAGGTCATCAGTGAGAGAATGAGCAGCTATGGGCAATGTGCAGCAAAGCCCAGAAGTGCATTTTAACAGAGATGCTGTTAAAATGGGCACTGTAGTTTCTCTCCCCAGCCTGCATCACTTGAGGGCAACTGTATCGTGTATAGTTATTGGGGGGAAAAAAAGGTTTTGTGGAAGTATTATTGTTTATATTATTTATAATACATAGAGCAGAGCATGCTTCTGAAAAAATGAGAGCGAGCCTTATCCCATGTTTGTACTCCAGCTGCAGAACTGAAATGCCGCGTGCATTCCTTGCCTTTTGGTGAGAAGTGTTGGAGCAGTTTGGCTTGGCTTCAGCTGTGTGTCGCTGACAGTGTTGGTGCAGATGAGCTGGGGCAGGTGGCTGCAGCTCTGAGGGCTTTAAGGAGTGCTGCTGAGCCTGCTGGGCTGGCTCAGGCTGCCTGGATCCGCTGGGCTGGAGCTGCTCTGTCCTCAGGGCCAAGGAGTCAGAAGCAATGCGAGCTCTTGTGCATTAGGACTTGCAGGGCTCCACTTGCTGTCCCAGTGTAAGTTTTCTATTCCAAAAGTCATGTTACACTCTCCGTATAATGAAAATGGTGTTTCAGAGTGAATTTTTGTCCATGAAGAAGACCTGTAATGTCTTAGGGAATGTTTTTCCTCAGCTCTGGAGTCAGTTTGTGTGTGTGTTCCAGCATATATCTGTTGATATCCCTGGATATCCTGCATATGGACAAGTTTTGGGTCCAGTTGTGATTCTTGGGCTAAGTTCTGTTGACGTCTTAATAAAAAAAAGTAAAATTAATTATTTTTACAAGACTGATGGGAGGCTTTCTCTGAGGACAGTTTTCAATTAAAGGATTATCAGTGCCCTTTGTGCTGTAGCATGTCTTGGGCATGCTGTCAGGAAGGAAGGGAGGCATGCTCACACACATGCTTGTCATCATTCTTGCTAATTTTAACAGGAAACTGAAAATCTTAAAGGCACCATATTTAAGAATTTGTTTCACTTTGCTGGCCTTAGATTTTCAGTCAGATAAGTGAAGGTAAAGTGATATTCCTGTATGTCAAGATACTTTGATCTAAGAAAGTGGCTTTTAGAATAGACTGTGTTCTACATTCTGTTATTGTATTTTATTTTTCTTACACTTCAGATGTTTTACGGTAATGTAAAGTGAATCATGCTTCATGACATTGAGGTACTGGAATGTGTCCAAAGGACAGTGAAGCTGGTGAAAGGACTAGAGTGCAAGAAGGGGCTAAGGGAGCTGGGGGTGTTTGTCCTGGAGAAAAGGAGGCTCAGGGGTCATTTTATCACTCTCTACAACTGCCTGGAAGGAGGGTGTAGCCAGGTGGGGCTTGGCCGGTGGGGCTTGGCCTCTTCTCCCAGGCAACAGTGACAGGATGGGACGAGAAATGGCCTCAAGTTGCACCAGGGGGAACTTCAGATTGGATATTAGGAAACAGTTCCTCACTTAGAGGGTTGTCAGGCATTGGAACAGACTGCCCAGGAAGTGGTGAAGTCAGCGTCGAATCACAGAATATTAAGAGTTGGAAGGGACTCTAAAGATCATCCAGTCCCAATACCCTGCCATGGGCACGGACACCTTCCACTACACCAGTGCTCAAGCCCTAATCTGACCTGGCCTTGAACACTGCATCCGCAACTTCGCTGGGAAGTAATAATTAAGTGCTCCTTTGAGCTATAGACTTGAAGGAAAAGTCAACCTGTTTGCCTGACTCCAGCCTTCTTTATGTCCTGTCTTATCTTCATGTGTGAGTCCTAGAAGGAAATGGCCCTCAGTGGTAATGGTCTTCAATTTCTGCTGTGTGTACACCTTGAAACATGTTCCAAGGACTTGGAACAGTGCAAAAGGAAAAACTTGAAAATTTTGAACATTCTTTTTTCCTTTCAATCCTTGGTTATCTAAGCCTGCTCAAATATTTATGTTCTATTATTCATATAGCTTACTTTTTAAAATGACAGAATAAATGTCAGTGTTGTTTTAGGTAAGTCTCTTTTGACTACCAGTTCTTCCTTGGTAGAATAAGAAGGAAAAAAGGACTGAGTAGTGCACTTAAATTTCCATTTTGCCTTTTCATCACTAATTTCTGCAGTTACCCAGTCTTAAATTTATCTTCACCAAACTTACTGCTAGGATATTAGAACAGGCTGGAAGACTTAAAAAACTTATATTTTAAAAGCATACTTAAAAATCTTAAAAAGCAGTAGCATATATTCTTCCAGTTGGTATTTGTATTCACATTAGTATTAATCTCAGAATACTTTTGTTTAGATTTTCTCCATGATTTTATCTTCTACCAGAAACAGTATTTAATGTCTCCATCTTAAGGCATTAACATTCAAGAAGTGTTTTTATTTCAGCTTTTCTCTTGGGTGTTTGCTACGGAACTTGGGCTGCCTGAAGGTCATGCTGCTGTTTTTGAAGCGTTGTCTTTGAAGGCTTCATTGAACTGTGTAGCCTGGCAGTGACAATACTGTCCCTGGAGGTATCCTCAAGACTGCAGATGTGACACATAGGGACGTGGCTGGACCATCCAAGGGGTGGATTTGGCTGTGGTGGGTTAATGCTTGGACTCAATAATCTTAGAGGTCTTTTCCAACCTAAATAATTCTATGGTTCAATGATTCAATGTTATACTCAAAAGGTAGAGGAGCAGTATTTGAGTATGATGGAAATCCATGTTTGCACAGCCTTATACGTTGTGTTAGGCACTTTTTATGGTGGACAGTTGTGTTTAAAGAGGGGAGTGCTTCTAAATTAATAATAGCACAGAAGTGTTGCTCTGTTCAGTCCATGCTGAATTCTTCATGTAATGTGGACAAATTGTCTTTTCCTCTCTGTTTTCCTGAGCGGGAGGGAATGGATAAGTGTTTGCATTAACAATTTTTTTTCCTTGTCTTCTTCTGTGTTACATACCAATAAAACTTAACTTTTGTTACAGTCAAAGCAAAAACTAGTAAGTGCAGTACTTGGAATGTCTGAACAACTTCCACGAGATGAACTTGAGAGGGAAAATATTTACTAATTGCTATCTTTCATGTTCTAAACGTAAGGAGACATTAAGCAAGAGACTTATGTATCACATAATGTCAGATCATTTAATTTGTCTTGAAATGTGTCTAGTTAGTTGGGAGAGATTTCTGTGTAAGAGAAAGCAAAAGTGATACAAAACTAAAAATTCTGGGTATAAGCCTTGTTCACCCTGTGGAAAGTTATATCTGTGATTTGCTTCTAGAAGAGAAAATAAATATAGCTGTGCCCGTAAGAGCTGCTCTGGGCTGTAACTTGGCTGACTGGTCAGGCATAACTGTACAGAAACGAGCATTATTTGCCACAGAGCACTCCTTTTATTGATGAGCTATCTCTGTCTCCCTTGAAAACTGAGATCAGAGCAGAGCCTGGAACAGAGTCACCATGTAATTGGAGCTTGCTGAGAAATGTCGTGCCCGTCGTTTGCTTGGAATGGTAGGCAGAGAATACCATAGCTCCAGGGTAGCAAAGATCACATCCAAGTTTTTCCAGCAACTTAGCCAAACCTGAAGGAGTTTTCCCTCCCAGCCAATTAGCTCTTGAAATCCTTCCAATTTCCAACTTTCTTTTCTTTTAATAATCCATGTTAAAGTGTACTGGAACATGATCACAAACATTTGTTCTTATAAGAATATTGAATGCAGCCGAGAGGCATTTTCATTTGTGGTAGGTTAGTTGCTACTTAGATTATAAAAAGTTACAGATAGATCTTGTGGTCTGATACTGGTAAATCCTCATGCTGGGATTGTGTGCTGTTTGAATGACATGAGCTGAAACTTCTAGTAGTGGATCTCACATCTTGTAAGTTTTAATGTAAAAGCAAGTGCAGTTATTGTTACTAGCCAGAGAAATCAGCCCATGCAATTTAGTCTTATTTTGGCTTGAAAGTTTTAAAAACCTCTGAACAGAAAGCACCCCAGTGCTTTATTTATTTATCGCAGACAATTATTTTAGTCCCAGTGTTTGGTGCATCCCACGTTTTGGAGACATTGATGTACAGAAATCTCAAATGGAAACTTTACTGCTAGATTTAGTCAAAAGGCTTTCCAAATGTAAGGTTGTATTATGCTTCTTTTGCATAAATTATGGTGCTTTAAAATAAAATCCGAGAAAATGGGTAATAATGGTGTGAGATATATAGCCTTTTTCAGTCTTGTTTCTTTGCTCTCTGTTCTATTTTAGTCTTCATTTTTAGCTTCATTTGGCTAGAGACAGATGAGGGAGATCCTTTTAGCTGAGGTGTCCTTTTAACTCTGACCAACTCCTCAGGGAATGCTAATAACATAATAATATTAAAGGGAGTATTTTCATTACTGTACACGTGACTAATTGCTGTTAATAGAGGGAAGCAGCCCACCAGAGTAAGAAAGAAGCAGAAAGGCATAAAGTGCATGGAGACTTTTGAAATTTATTTCAGCAGTATTTCCTAGGTGCATTGTTGGGGAAGCTTATTGCCCTGTCTGTGCCTGGAGCATACCGTTTCTGTTTCTCTTCCCACAGATGACATCAGCTCATTCCTATGGGCTGGTACAGTGCGAGCAGGAGCGACAGCTTCACTCTTCACTTTCTGCCAGTTAGGCAAATTGCACCTCAGGTGCTGCTGGTGCACAGAGGTGGCACGGGCTGGGGAATCACAGCCTGGCTGATTCCCACCCACATCAGGGCACGTGGAAAGCCTTGCGTTTGACATGTCTGCGAAAGCTGTTCCCTTAGCTCAGGTCACCTGTGCTTCCCTTTCCCTTTGCTCTTGTGGTGATTGTTTTCTCTTCCGTTTTGACATGCTTCCTGGAAGTGTGTCGGGCTTAGATACTGCTCATGCTTGCATTCATGTCATTTTTTGATAAGCAGCCTTGTGGCATTCTTGTTGTTTTCCACCTACTACAGGCAGTCACTCTGCAGTGTCGGGCTGTGGGTGGAGAAAAGGTGGCAAGAAGTAAAGTAATTTGTGTAGTGCCTGGTCAGCTGTGTTTCCTCTGCGGCATGTCCTGAACAGGTCTGTTCTTACCTCAAGTCCTTTTAAATAGTTTTAAAATATAATCTTACAGGATGAAGAAACATGAATTAATTTCATTTGTAACTGCATGATAAGTCATTAATATGGGGCACTGTCTCCTTCCTTAATGATAATGGTGGCTGTGCAGTGGCAGTGGTAGCCTGTGGTCTCAGGGGCAGAGGGAAGGAAGGAAAGAATTTCACCAGGTTATTTCAGAACTGAGTAAGACTAAAACCAGTGGTTTACTCAGTTTAGACTTTATTCTGTCATCAAATCAGCATCAGAGCTTTGACAGTGCAAACTTACCTGACTTTCATTGTTCAAAAGGAAGGAAATAACATCTTATTTTTCTAACAGAATAAACACATTTTCAGCCCCACTCCCTGTGCTGCAGCCCACGTGCACTGCTAGAAAAGCAGCGCCTGTGTTGGTTTTTCCTCTTTGTGTCACGCAGAAGCTTTGATGTGTATTGCTCAGAAGTTAGTTGCTACAGCAGCCATCCTTCTTCCTCTTGTCGTGCCTGCTCCTATCACAGTAAGACTCATGAGTTGAAGACGCAATTGGGTTTTTTACTCAAGTTTTGCCATGAAAGATTTAGTCTCATCCTTTACTGTTTTTATCTTGCATAATGTATTCTAACCACAAGTTTGAAAATTGTACCTCTTTCTGAAGAATTGCAGCAGAGTTTGGTGCAGTTTTAGAAAGTTTACATATGTGCCACTGGGATTTGCTGCGCTTTTGTGCTTAATAATTTAAATATTACTATTTCTGAAGATTTTATAGAACTTAGGCTTGAGGCCCCTGGGATCATCTGATCTGACCGGCATATGAATCATAAGCAAGTAACTTGCTTAAGTTATTCTTAAATTGGGCCCAAATACTCATACTGGACTAAAGCCCAAAGATGTTTGGCTGAAGCAATCTTCTCAAAAGGGAAAACATCAAAATAAGTTGAGTGCATGTTCCTTGGGTGTTAGAGCTGCCTAATTGTCCTCCCTCTTTTATCATCCAAGGTCATAATTAAGATATTTCTTTCTGCTTTCATTTTCCACTGTTTTTGTTACATTGTGTGCTAGATTAGAGAGAGCTTTCAGTACTTATGAAGTTATATGTGAACTGCAGACGCCTCCTAGTTTTCCTTTTTCTTCAGCTAAAGTTTCAACTCAAAACTCTCATATGAAGGCATTTTCAGCAGTCTGTCTCTCTTGTAGCTCACTTCTACACTCATCTAAACTTTATTCTTGCTCTTTTTGCTCTTTAAAAAGTGCAAATCGAGACTGTGTTCAGTTTTTTTTGTCTCAGTAATGTTTTTTAAGATCTTGTTTTGAGATTTAAAATCTTGCCTGGGCTTTAGCCCAAGTCTGAAGCCAAACTGTTATATAGTTCACTTCTTTTTATGGCCATATTTGAATGCAGCGGCTGTAGCTTTAGGAATTAAGTTTCTCACAGTGTACAGGATGAGTCTTGTTGGGGTCTTCTGGTGGTTGTCTTAAACTTCAGCACAGTTAAGTACTGTGATCTAACTAACTGAATCAATTTAAATGCAAAATCTACTCTTTTTTTTTTCTCTTGGAGAGCAGTTTTATTTTGATGTGATGCATAAAAATGGCCATTATAATCACTGCTAATTTGGCTGCTGCTAAGCAAATAAGAGAGTGCAATCTTAAGTATATCTCCATGCATTTGTAACTGTTCTTGTCCACATCCTCCAAAATTGTGTGAATTTTGTTAGACACGTGATGTCTTATTTGAAGTGTACCTGAGTCTGACTTTGCCTCGGCTAACCAAAAATTAGATTTCATTTAAGTATACAACTATCAGTCAATTTATAGATATAGCTATGTGCCTGTGTATGTATACAGATATTTATAGATACAAACCTTTGGTTCCTAATCCTTAGAAGACAAAAGACCTGAAATTTTCATGGGGTATCAGACTGTTGTTTACAGGATGTGAGTTATATTTTGCATAATTTAACGGTCCTTCAGTAATGGAAAAAAAAAGAAACAAAAGCAAAACCAAACTTGATCTTTGAACTAGGAAAATATATAGAAGAAGATTCCAAATATGTTTAACTGTATAGAAAGCTACAGTGAAAGATTTCTGCTGTGGGCTATCGATGAGATGGTGGCTTTCTTGAAAGCTGATTTTGGAATGCTGGGTTGCTGTTGGAAGAAGTACCCACTGTTAGTCTTTCATTTGAAGGCTATGATGAGTTGCAGAGCAGACTGTTAGTAATGGAGAACATTTTTGTGCAGATTTCAAGACTTAAAATTTTGGCTCTCATTTTTCTCTCTTTTGAATAATAGACTATTGCTTGTGTGAGTTTAAATCTCTTTTTATCATTGACTGTTTCATTACAAAATGGGTAAGCTTTTCCTGTTAAGGCTTGTTTTATGGTACTTTTCAAATACTTAGAACTATCAATAACACAAAAGCTGTATGAATATACTCTTTTCGTTAGGACGGAATTAACCTTTTTATGGATAGTGCCATTTGATGATGAGTTACTAACTTCAGATGTTTGTATATCATTTGATCTCTTCTGTAATGTGGTTTCTAGTGACAGGTGTGTGAGGATTTGTTGCTATATTCAAAAAGACACTTATTTTAAAGTTGTACAATGAATTAAGACATCTAAGAACAACCAGAGACTGAAATCTTGCATGTTGTGAAAGTTTACCCATTCTGATACTCCAGTGTGCCAGCAGTGGTGGCCTGGAGTGATGTGGTCCCACAAGTGGCCCGTGGGATGCTTGGATTTGCCCAGCACTTTTCCCTGGAGGAGCTGGGAGTGGCTGAGCTGCAGGTACACACCAAACAGTGCTTGCTTCTGCCTGCCAGACCTGTGCCCTTCCTCAGAGGGACGTGGGGAACCAGCACCTGTCCCCTTCTAGCCACCGTGTGCTGGGTAAAACAGGCTTTAGCCTCTAGCCCCATAGCCACGTTCTCCTGCTCCGAGTTTTGTGCAGGCAGTTTGAGAAGGACAGATGGATGTGTTTGGTCGCTGCTGTTGCTGGGGAGGATGTGAGAGAAGGGATGTGGAGAGAAGAGGATGTGTGCTGCTCTGTGGGGTTCAGTGGTGGGAAGGAGCCACAGTTGCTCCCTGGGCTGATGGCTCTCCCAAGATAATGAAGAATCCGTGGACTGTCCTCTGTAGCTGCTGAAACAGGGTTTTGCTTGCCTTCTTTCAGCTGCTGTTAGAAGAATAACAGTTTATCTGAAAGCCAGTTCTTTTTGGTCATTTATGCTTTTATTTCAGAAAGACTTTTAAATCCTCTGTTGGTTTACTGCTTCTGCAAAATAGTGTCTTGTAGTGCAGGAATCTTCAAGAGATGCAACTTGACTGTAAGATGTAGCAATTGGTTTTCCTTTCTTTTCAGCCCTGCAAACAAACGGTGAGCCTGTACCAGATTGTTATTATTCCTCAAGCAGATAATTTTCTAGGCTTGAAGGAAAGAAGTGTTTTCCTGGTTTTCTGTGTTTTGCAAGCTGGATTCAGTTTTGTGTTCCTAATCCTATTTTAGTGACTGAATTTGCACTGCTGAACTTTGAAATATATGCAGAAAAAAGTATCTGTAATGGTTTAAAAAAGAAAAGGTGTTTTTATTTTTTTCTGATGATGTATTGTGCTGTTTGATAAAAGACTAAGAGATTGATAAAAGACAATGTATTTTGCATTTGTAAGTGCTGATTACTCTTCACGTAATGAAAAACATCTTAAATTCAGTTTAACAGAAAAACTGTCCTGAAATGGAAAACAGTCTTTACCAGCAATGTCTGTTTCAATGGGTGATTATTTTTTTCTTCTATATGTCTAGGTAAGATGCATAGAGTAACATGAAAACATTCTAGTTCATAGTCCTTTGAAGTCAGAAATCCTAGCATCAGATGACATTCCTAGGATCTTCTCCAAACTTGTCTGTGATTTCTGGGAGAAATTCAAAATAGCTTTCCCTTGAAATTCCTAGATTCCCTTTCCTTTGCGGCATTGATGATAATGATAATAGTAATAAGAAGACCTTTTGCAACTGAGAAATTGCACTTCTGTGTTTCTGGGTTCTTTCTTGTAGGGAGAAAATCATGTTTTTTCCAGAAGTTGTGCTCAGGTTTCCAGCAGCATGTCAGACTGCTCATCTCATGGGCTACAGAATGCTGGGAGGTGAAAAGGAAACCAAGAGAGCATAAAAGGGAAAAATACAAATAGAAAGTACATTTGTAAAGAGGTGTGTGGTGAGGAGAAAAATGCAGGGAAGTGGAAGACCTAGAAAATTATTAGATAAAAGGGAAAAGAGAGCAGAGTATGGGCATGGATGCTGAAGGAATGGGGAAAGCTGTGGACGGGAGAAATTGACCCCGGGGGCAAAAAAGACTTTGTTTTCTTTTCCTAAGGCCTGGGGCTTAATTTCCAGTTTTACTGAGCTTTCACAAGGATATGAAAGGGGAATGAGAGAATTGCAGAAAGGCTGGGATAATCACAGAAGATAAACATATCAGTGCTCATATGTAGTCTTCACATAAATGCCTGCATCAAATGCAAGAGAATGTGCATTTGGAGATGGAATGTAAGAGCACTAAGGTTGAGAAAGCCACACTGGGAGAAATTATGTACTATTTTAGTAGCATGCTTTCAGTGGATACAGGCATGTAAGCTTCAGCAAATTGGTAGTGGAGTAGAATTTGGGAACAAATAAATTCAATGGAGTTTAACCTTGAGAAGGAAAGTAATTCACAGAAGTTTGTATAATGTATGATGGATTCAAATTTTTAACTGGTAAATAATTTTTTAGGACTGGTTTGGGTTTCTTTTGTTTTTTTTAGTTTTGGGATTTTTAAAAGTTGTTACAGAAAAGAGAATGTTAATCTGTGAAAGTTCCAAATTTTTCTAATCTTGACCATATAAATCACTCTGGCCTAGATTTTACTTGTTTACATTCAGTTGCAATAACTACTTTTATTTTTAATCATGTCTAATCTTGAAAACCTGTCTATCTGTATGGGGTTGTACATTTGTTTGTAATACTTAATTCTTCAATAATTACATATAACAAGCTATGCTCCTGTGCCAAGCTGTGGCTTTGAGGCATGGTGGGAAGAAAGTGATGGTAAATGGGAAATTCCTGACTTCTTGTGTACCAAGTTCTCAAGCTGCTTTATCTGTTTTAATCCAAAAGCGGCCCTTAGAACTGAAGTCTAATCCCAAAGCTGTGTTGATGCAAATGATTTGCATGCCAAAAAGAACCACTTGTGCAAAGAAGGATGAAGAAGTGGGCCTCAAGATGAATTTTGTTTTACAGTAGCTGCTTAAGTATGTAAACTTGCTGTTGTTAAAAAGAATGAGGAAATCTGTGTCTGCCATTGAATAATCATAAATGCTTTTTGTGCTGTTTTTCCTTTCCAGATTTGAACATGGAATTCAACCCATCAGATCATCCACGGGCCAGTACGATATTTCTCAGTAAATCACAAACAGATGGTAGGTTACTGAATTTATTACAGTAGTTACCTCTAAACTCTTTGTTAGAATGCATGTGATAGCCCTTTAATATGTAATTGCTCCCTGTCCCACAAAAAGAGGCATTTAGAGGCATCATGTCAGAGTTTAAAGTAGTCACACAGTTAGCTAATTGTCTTGTCAGACCAGTACTACAAATATGGATGAAGCTTAATACAAGTATATTTTAAAAGTATTATCTCTAAATCAAAAATTTTCTGTGTAACTGTTTCTTAATTTCTTCTTTGACTCTGAACATTAGGCTTCTGAAAAATGTGTAGAAAGTATTTTTTAAGAAAATGCCACTTTATATTAGCTAAGAAGACATTCCAGGGTTTCTCTGATATAGGTGATACTGTAAATGAGTTCAGTACTCAATTTTCTTAACACATGAACTCCCATCCTACCCAAACAATCCCTCTTCTGCTTCTCTCATTAGAACTGGATATAATCATGTTTGTCGGGAGTTTAGTTGGGGTTTTTTATACATAGACAAGATGATCTCTAAAATTAACATTGATTAAACAATCAATAGAATAGATTGATAGAATTAGTAGAATAGAAGTCATTTACTGTGGCCCTTTTGTTCCCTGTTGGACATGTATGACATGCTGGTTTAGAAGTAAATGAATAATGGATGCAAAACACATTATTTTCTAGCAGGACTTCCAAAGCAGTTCCTGCATTGTAATTCTAACTGTTCAGTATGAATTCTTTGTCCTCCTTTCTGCTGCCTATAAATGCTGCTTTTGATTTACATAGTTAATTGCAGTGTCAAACACATCACTTGAGAAATAATGTAGTTTTCACTTAACTGTATATTTTTTGCTAGTTTTTGAGCATGACTAGAACAAAGAGGATATACATTTAGGCCCTAATTGAAGAGTTCATTATGTGAGTACCTCCTTTGACCTTGAGATGGTTCTTCTGAATTCAGCCCTGGTTCTGTCAATGCCTCATTATATGGGTTTGGATGAGATTTACCATATTAATCTGGTTTGGCAGTCTGTAAAATGAATATGGTAATATTTCCATAGTTGTATTATGAAGATTGATGCCTATTTTATAGTGATTTTACAGTGTTTTGAAACTGTCTAATCCCATATGGATGCTACTTGTTTCTTGTTACAGCCTGTTGAAAGAAAGGACAAAATAGACCCAAGTCCAACAACTAAAATTTTGACCAGACTGGATGATTATTCTTACTTGTAATAATAGTGGTTAATTTGTTGCAGTATGGAGTTAATTTTAAGCATTGTATAAAAGTATAAAAAATGTAAAAATACCCATGCTAGAGTTGGTCTATGAAGCTTTGTTCTAGTTTAAGTAATGTGAAGAACATATTTTTGAGTCAGAACAATGAATTCAGTGAAACGTTACCAAAACGTTATCAATGGGTGTGTAAGATCTGTTCAGCTGTCCTTGATACATTAGAAAAAATACAAAGGATATTTTGTTTGTGCAAAAGAAAAAAGGATTCTACAAACATTTATCTACTGATGTATTACCAGGAACCATCATGTTCTGGTGGGACAGCTCCCAGTATGAAGCATTTCGCTTGGCTGTACTTTTGGACCCCTTGTTAAACCAAGTGAGCTGTGGGAGTTACCACACTGTTCAAGGACGTTGCCTAACCAAAATGCAGTAAGGTGCTTGTTAAGGGGAAAATAGAGGGATTTTTTAGGGCATGTAGGGTTGTAATCTGACAGGTTGCTGTGGAATCTAGGGGACCCCCAAGACTTCTTCAGATGATGTAGGAGAGGAGAGCTGTGTTGAAACACCTAACTTAGGTAAATAACTGCTCCATTGCTTGAATAGTATTGGGCTAGTAAACCTTCCTGTTGATTGTAAGTGAAAATATTTCTATGGATAAGACCTGTGTACATTTAAAGTACACATACCAGAGAGTTGAGTGGCATCAGGATTCAGGGTTTCATCCAGGATCTGGGTATGGCTGTGAGCGTACATCTCATGGTTTTACAGTGGAAAATGGCTAAGTCCATCACTATGTGCTAGAGTGACTTGGCAATGTTACCTTCAGGCAGTTCCATGTTTGGCTTTCTAATATCCCCTGTGGTCTTCGAGCCTCATGGGTAGTCTCATAGTGTTCTCCTGGCATAGGAGCTGTGCTCGAGCTGCTTGTGATCAGCATGTGAGCAAAAACCAACAAACACAATGAAACAGGATGTGGCATCTTGGTTTATTACGTGGTATCTATTTTCATTTGTTCTCTGAAGGCTGGATGCCATGCTAAGCATGTAAATTGTCCTGCCCCTCTTAGTCAGTAGTCTGAATGCATCCTTAATTACCTGAGCGTTCAATAAAGCTATAGAAAAGTTATTAATATTAACTTGATTCCTAACTAAAGGAGCTTTTCTAAATGTTTCCATCTCTTTTGGGAATTTTCTAGCTGCTGAATTATACATGTGGAATTCTTTCTGTTTAGGGAGTTAGTAAAGAATATTACCTGTTACGTTTTTAACTTCTGTGAGTGCTTTATGCAAGTTCTCTCTTGTTTGCTGAGCTTGGCTGGTGAGCTGTGGGTGTCTGGAAAGCCGTGCACTATTTAATGTGTGGCTGTGATTAACCCAGGGTTTCCAAACAGCACTCCAACAGTGTAATGGCCTTTCCTTTATGGTGGTAAGAAGGCAATATTTGCTCCTCCAGGATGCTGGTAATGGCCATTGCTGTCCGTGGGTTCCAGCTGTGCCCCTCTCCTAATTTAGATTTGGTTTTACACATTCAGTGTACTGGCTAAATTTTGCACTATCAGTGTAACAACGGGCTTTAGACAAAAAAAATTTGAAATTTTATTTATATAGGCAGATAGAAGTGGAGTAAGCTGCTCTTAGTCTTTAATGTTAACTAGGACCAGTATTCTCAATTAAAACAAAAATAAGTGAGTTACCAATTAAAACAAAAATAGATGAGTTACCAACTTCCAAAATGCAAGACATTCTTGTAGTTGTAATCCTTAAGGATGTCTTTGATCCTGATGTGGTTAAGATTGTCTATAGAAATTGCACAGTGAAAAGTTTTTATTACAGCTCAATGAAAATGCATATATACATCCATACACACACAGGTGCCTCTGTGTGTGTGAATATTTCCTCACTCCCTTTTAATTTCAGGATACTTTCCTCCTATTGCAAAAGCTTAACAATAACAGTTGAAAGTGCCTGCAGCAATAGGAACAGGTCATTTACCTCAGAATGAGGATAACTAAGACAATTTGGCAGCACCTCAGGCTGCACTTGAAGAATTCCATTACAACTTTGAAGTTTTAAATTGTTAAAAAGAAAGTAGAGGTTTAGTTGCTCAAACTGACTCCAAGTCTGTTCAGCTTCACGTCATCAAAACCCCATGCCTGAAACCCAAAAGCCTGGAGTTGCAGTTAGGAGTTTATGCTACAAAATGCTGGTTATTTCTAACACGATGGTCTGGCCTGCTGCAGACCACACTGAGCTGTGTGAGCAGCAAAGCAGTTTTAAACTGACTGAAGCCAAGTGATGGAATTACCTCTTTACAGTCATTTTGCCTTGTGCAATAATTGGCTTTCCCTTGTTAAAGGGGGGAGTTGTGATTACAAAAGGGAGTGGTTGTGACAGAATGGGTTTCTGCTCTGCCCAGTTCCTCACTGGCATGTGTTCTGGAGAGAGTTGAGCCTTACACTGTGGCAGAGTAAGCTGGAAGCTCAGAAAGAAGCAGCTGCCTTCCTGTCGTGCCTCACCTGAGAGTCCAGGCTAACTGCATTCCTGTTATGTGGGGAGGTAGAGAAAGGAGGTCAGCATGGTGCTTGCAAAAGATGTGCACAAGAAGGGCTTGAGCAGGGAGAAGGGAGGAGTGTGTATAAACACGTTAATATATTCTTCTGGAGACTGGAAACAGCAAATGGGATTGAGCTGTGAGTGATATTCTTGCTTTGGGAAATAAAGGATTGTACCTTCATGGGAAATTGAATAAAGAGTACAAGGAAAAATACAGAAGAAAAAAAAATAAGGGGAATAAAGGTCATCAAAATGGAATTTGGAGTATATGTGCAGGCTGTCTTTGTAGGATTTGAAGAACTTTCAATATGATATAATTATTTGTTATTAAAACACTGTTAAATACTTAACTATGTTCCAAATTTCACAGTTAATAGGTGTTAACTTGGAGTTATGTACTATATTAGGTTTGCGCACAGCTTATCAGAATTATTTGCTGCCTGTGCATTGCAATATGTGATACTAGACAAATACTTTGGCTGTTCTTAGAAGTATCTACCATCATTCTGTTGTTTCCCTGTAGATGTCTTATGTGTTTTGCTGGTGATTAATGCAGTGTGTGGAACTTAAGTGTAGTGCAGTGTTTTAGCAGGATTTCAAGCAGTTTAACAATTTTTTAGATCATCAGAATTTTGCTGTTATTCCTGTTTAATTCTGTTTCTTATACAATGTCCGTAATTGTGGATCTGAGCATATTCTAAGTGACATGGCTAACATCTGTCATGTGTGATTCTCCTTTCTGCTCCCTGGGAGGAAAATTATGTAAGGATTTTTCAAAGTTTTTTCTTATTTTTTTATTTTCATTTTATGTCTGCATTAAACACAATTATTTCACAGTATTCACACATACAGCCTTGTTTATTGTGAGATTGCTTGCTTATAAAAAATCACAAATAATGGCTTCTCATCCAACAGGGAATGGACAGGCTATCCCACCATTGTGAACACTCTTATTTTGCTAAGTGCATTGGGTTGCATAGCTTTCAAATCATGGTGCAGAAAAGTGCATTTAATCACCTACAGCATGAAACCATTATTATTTTAATCCTGCAGTTTGATTTATGTGTTAGTTGCCTCCAGACTTGTATCCTAAATGCTGTGGTATTTTCACTGGAACAGAGCTCCGCAGGCTCTCTACGGGGTGAGTTAATTGGGGAAGTGCTTTAAAAAAACGAAATAGAGTATATTTAATCAGCTGTAATAAGCATTTGCCTGAAAATTAAGACTTTATACATCTATCTCCTTTGCTGTTGCTGTTTACTTTCTGACTATTTTGGCTAATTGTGGCTTTGACTTGCAACCATTGCTTGTGGTGACTGGTTCATACTCACCAAAGAAATATATTTTCATTGTTACATCCAACATGAATAATAGTTTCAGGCTTGTGCCTGATCATTATAGAAGGCAGTGGTGTAATCCAAATGGTTTCAAGGCTCCTCTGTGGGAGTTAGTGAACAGTAAGCTATGCTGAGAATTTGCTAACTCCGTGGTGTAGCTGTTCGGGTGCTTTCGTACCTGCAAAGTAGCGTAGGCCACTTTGCAGCAAGGTACCTGCATGAAGGCACTGGTGGCTCAGGAGTACCCACACAGAGAACTGGGCAAGAATGGCCAATCCACTGCTAACCTGGATTGCATCTTACTGTGTGTTGCTTTCCCATGCGGACCAACGCCTGGTGAAGTACCCAAATGGATGAGAATTTTAACCCATCACCACACTAGTGAGCATAAATGCCTTTATGCATACAGATATATGTTCCTTCTGTGTTTGCTATATAAATACACTTGGTTAGTGCAAAAGCAATTATAATGTTGCACATAGATAGTCTCCTGTTCTTTTTATTATAAATGGTGTATAAGAAGCTTAATCGGGAAAAATAGTCATGTAATATTTCTATCATATTTTGTGTTTTTGCAGTGAGAGAAAAACGCAAGAGTCTCTATATAAACCACGTAAGTGAAAATGCCTCGCTATGCAGCTTTCTCCTTGTTGTCTATATTAAACAGTAAATGAGAGTTATCACACATGATTTCCACATCGCTGAGGGGGTGCTGATGCTTCACACGTCTGTTTTGCATCAGGATCCTGAAGCATAGGTGTTGACTATTGAGTTAGTGGAACAAATCTGTTGGTTTGAAGACAGTATCATGCTCACAACCAATGTATGTAGGTAACTGGTATCTGGGAAAAAGAGCTGCACACATTGGTATGGTTTTTAAAATTACTACAGAAACTCTTGAAACTTTACATCACATGTGTGTGCAAGTTTGCATTGGCAGGGAGCTACAGCATTTGGTATTTACACAGTTGTTCTGAAGTGCCTGACCAGTGTTGATGCAATGTAAATGTGGATTGACATGTGGTACATGCTGAGTATGAAGGTGGGGGTTAGATATGCTTATGTACCCTGGGCATTTTTCACTTCAGTTTTCTTCTGTTTGAATCAAATTCTGCTTTGGGTACAGGACCAGACTCTTCGCCTCAGTTAGCATTGTTTGTACTGCTGAAGCACCTGGAACCAGTGTGGTTCCAAATATGTGAAGCCTTGTGCTGAAATATTTGGAGTCATGGCTCAGTAAAATTGAGAAAGGAAAGAATTAAAATTGTCTACCAAATGCTATTTGCCTTTAAGGTGAATAGGGAGAAGTTCTCAAGTTTTTCTCTATCTGGAAATATAATCTATCATTTAATTTTTAAGACACTACAGATGAAACAAACAGATGTGGTTTATACCCTCGTCATCTCTTTGTGCTGAGGTGAACATTTGTCTAGCTCCAGATAAACTGGATTGGGGCACAAATGCAGGTGGATTCAGCTGAAAGCTAAAATGGGGCTCCTAATTGTGGTTCACTGAAGTGGCTCGCACCTGCAGAAAGGGAGGGAGCCACAAGAGCAGGAATGAACTGGTGCGTGGGGAGAGAGGGCAGGACTGCTTCATTTGCTGAAAGAACTGGTTGGTGTTGAGTATTTCTGAAACTACTGCATGGTTTCCAAAGCAAGCTGAGCTTTGCAGTTTCCCAAGACTTAAGATTCTGAGATGTCATGAGATATTGTGAGGGTTACAAAGCCCTAAAAGTTAACCCTCACTAGGTTAGCAGATGTCCTTGGTCCACCTCTCCTATTCCCCTGTAAAACATTCCCATTGTTTATAGTGTATGTGAGGGTAGTTTGCAGAGCAATTGTCGTGTTATACAACTAGTTGGAAAGCCATTGCATTGGGTTCCTGTAAACTTAGTAATGTGTGCTCATGCCAACCATTTAATTTGTAAAAATTGTGTTCTGAGTTAGGCAGACTGTGAGTGGATTCCTCCAGCAGATTAACAAAGATGACTGTGACAGATGCTGCTGGAAGCACACCATGGCAAATCCTGGAATAAAGTGTTTCTAGGTTAGGCTGGACATGTTGCAGAAAAGAGAAGGGTGATCATATCACTGAGGAGTTGTGTTGTTGGGAGCTCGGTGTAGCAGCTTATGCAGTTGATGTGCTGAGTGCTGTACCCCTTCTTAATTTCTGGTTTTTTCCCTCCCCCAAGTACCATTCAAAGTATTGGCTGAGGTTGCAGTAGTGTAAACTTCCCTCAGTGGTTTACTGCTACCTTAAATCTGACTTCTTTGTGCTTATAAAGTACTTCTTCTGAATTACAAAGCAAAAAGAATCTTTATGAAGCTGCAGTCTTTACCGTGGCTTTCTCTGTGGATGTGTTTTTAAGTCAGTTAAGTTTTTCAGGCAATATTCATAGATCATCTGTATTTTCAAATATGTCCTGCAATATTGAAGTTGTTCCTTTAGCATACCTGTGAGTATTCATTCAGCACCTCCTCAATCTTCAGTCTGCTAAAGCTGATGCACAAACTGCTGATCATTTTTAAAAGGGTAGCTGTGGCTTGTAACTGGAAACTGTGTTTAGGTTTTCAGACTGCAGGGAACCTCCATGATTTTCCTAGACCACCCTGGGAGGTGGTCTAGTAAATTTCTTCTTGTTGGAAAAAAATTAAGGAATTAGTTAGATTTAACAGTTGTATGTGACAAATGATGGGTCTTATTTACATCGTACATGGGTTTATGATATATCCTATTGATTGATCAGTTCTTTTCCAGTGTTTCTCAGTGTGCACTAACAGGAGCTATTGCTACTCATCTGCTTCCCTGTTGATGTGAGATGCTGGGTCCCCACGTCTGCTCTGGAGGAAACATGCCAGAGGACATAAATTCTGTAGTGTTATTTTGTCTTTCTTTTACAAGAACTCCTTACTGTAATGCAGCATTTTTTTCTTTTGTGGTTTCTCCATAATATCATCTTTTTGTTGTTGTTGTTTTTTATGCTTATGCTCCTTTTGTGCTAAATAACCAAGATGAGCAACAAAATATTTTTATCCTTTTGTGCAGTATCTGCATAACTGGTTATTTTGCAGGCAGAGTTGAACTTCTCCCAAGTGATTTGGGGGGGCTGTTTAGCAAGAGAAGTGTCAAGAAAAGCTGTGCTTTTTCTTTTCTAACTACTTGCCAAATTCTGTGTAGTAACAGATGAGAATAGTAATTTATACAAGTGCAGTTTTGAAATATTACTTATGGAAAAAAAAATATTATTGACTGTTCCTCATTTAAAAATGCACTTTCTCAGCATGATCACACCATTCTTCCCTTCTTACTTGCTTTTGTCTGTAGAATATGTTGTGTGGCTGAATAGTTTCCTTTGATCCCCAAACACAAGTTGTGGGTTCCTGCTTTGATTTGTTACACTTTGTCAAGGGCTGACAGTTTCCATGTTTCAGATTCACCTTGTCAGTAGGTGTGAGGGAAGAAGCCAGCAGCTGTTCTTTTTTTGGGGTGGGGAAGGAATAAAAGGAGTGACAGAGTGCTATGGAGGACCTGTCATCTCTCAGTCTTCCCACGAAGGCCAGGGAGACAGATGACAGGTTGGGAATGGTGCTGGGAATGCCCTACCTACAAGGTACCTGACCTGTTTGCTTTTTTCCAGCCTGTTTTAATTTCTAAGCAGTTACAGCACACTCTGCTTCCCTTTCCCATTTCACTGGCAGTCAGTGTTTTTTGTTATGACTTTCATGCTGCCTTGGTGTGCACATGTCTTTTAATCTGCTTAGTCAAGCTGCTGAGAGGGATAAAGATGCAGACTGAGATAGGGGCGTTTCCTTTCTCAGAGAAGAGAGATTGCATCAGTATCTCTGCCTGTACTAGGAAAACAAACAGGAAGACAGACATGTTTTATGTTCTTTGAGGAGCTGGTGGAAAAAGAGTGACTCTTTTACTATTGTTTGCTGTAGGCTGTTCTTTTTACTGGGTGATTGGATTTTTGCAGAGGAAGGGAGCAGGGTGGGGGAGAAAAAAGGTTGTTTTCTCCTTCAAGTTTTTCTAGAAATTTTCACTTTCTGACAGGGAAAAATGCTCTGTTAGCCTAAATAGTCTCTTCTAGGCAAGACAGGATCTTAAAATGAATGTATGTTTATGAGCAGTAATACCCCTTAGAAATAAGGGACATTTTTTGCATATTGGAATATTTCTGAACAAAGATAAAGGGTAGAAAAAGGGAGAGAAAATAAAAGGAAGTAATGTACCTGCAACTGCATGTTCAAGTTCCAGCAGACTAATACTATTTTTATCATTCAAAGTAGAAATATTCACATCTTTGTATAGAGCAGAATTCTTTTTTCATCATCCTGGGGAAGAGTTACTGGGCATCACTCATGTCACTGCCCTGGTCCTTGTGAGTGACCCTGTAGTGATTCACATCAGGGGAAGCTTTTTCCATACACAGTACGGAGGACTTGCAGAGAACAGAGGGGTCTTTTGCTGTATGTGGTGTGGCAGGAGCAATTTCTGTGAGCCTTTTTGCATGCTTGGTATTATGTATGGCACTTACTCTTGTGTAACCCCCAAATTTTCTTGTCAGATTGAATAAAGAGGCTGTTCTGCTTCTCTGTTATAAAACTACTGGACATGTGACTGATAATCAAACAGTTTCAGCTAGCGATTAACAAGTAAATAAGATACATGCTGAAATGGGAACATAGTCTGAAAAGGAGTTTAATCTGTGAAAGCAAAGCTCAACATAAAATGTGAAATGTTGTTTTCAAGTGGACTGCCTGAGGCTTGCTGTTGTAAAGGCTTTTAATTGCTGTCCAAATTCCTCAAGATATTTTAATTGACATTCCTTACTCAAAGAGAAGAACAAGATAAACTGGAAGATAGATTAGAGGCTTATCAAGTGCTCTTGAAGTTCTCCTAGAGATTGCTTAACGTTGTCTTTGCTCCTCTCCATTGCAAGATCACAAAAAAGCAGGTCTAGAGGGGGCCTTTTTTTGGCCACCTGGTCCATTTATCAGATTCCCTACACTGATGCCGTTCCTAATAGATACAGCTTAGGATTCTTTCCAGGCATCTAGTAAGTTAAAATTAACAGGTTTTCTTTAATGGCTTACCTAAATTTACTGTTTGAAATGTGTTTTTCTAAAGTCTTTTAGTCCCTAACTTCTTTTCCTCTCCTCTAGGGTGAAGAATTTTACCTCTCTTGTCAGCCTCAAGGCACTAAGTTATATGACGTGATAAACTTTTTTATGGGGAGAAACAAAAGCTAACTTTTAAATGAGAATGAGAACATGCAGGAGAGTTCTTTTACAAGGGTCTATGTAATACTTGCTTTGCTGGGAATGTAGTAAAGTCCCTCTGGTGAAATTGCACAACAGTAGCAATTACACGCTTTGTAAATATAAGCCTTTGAGCTGATTTTAACATTCAAAGAAATATTTAATCTTTCAGGTTTGTAAAGCAGGGTGCTTTATCGGTGGTTAAATAGGGCCTACATGTGCTGCAGAGGAGTTTACTGATTGTTGCTGAGCCCCTCAGGAGCTCAGTGGTTTGCTGACATAATTTTCCATAGTAGGCACAAGTAAGGACAAGCTCTGAGAGCAAAAAACGTGCAAGTACAGACTTAGCCTAAGCTAGACTGATTTTGGACATTATTAAACATTGGTGAAAGTAATCAACTGAGGACAAAGTTAAATCATGAGGAACAAGGGGTATTACTTAAGAGTAGTTGGATTGGATTTTTTAAAATTGTAGTTGCTGGCAGAGGAAGATGAGCATGCAATGGTGCAGTTTCCTATTACTTTTGTTCAGGTGGATATATCTACAACAAAGGTAGACAATTTTGCTGTATTGACATTATGCAAGATGAAAATAAGTGCAGAGCTTCACAGAGCCATGTAGAGAATTGTGTTGCGTGGCTTGCTTGATTTTGGAAGCACTTTGTTGGCCTGTAAAATCATGTTTCTTATGTGAAAAATGTTGTCAGAACGAAATCATGTCCTGAAGCAACAGAAGATCCTCAAGATAGGAACCTCCCTTTTCAAAGTCAGAAGCAGTCCTGGTATTTTTGCTTGCTGTTGTAATTTGGCTTCATGTGCATTTTTGCATGCCAGTTTTGCCTTTTAGCTTCTTGGCCAGCCTCTACTGCCTGGAAGCTATCGGGCATGTCTGCGCAGACGGGTGCAAGGAAGCCTCAGTTTTTCCATGGGGGAAAATATTATTTAATAGTACCTTTTAAAATCATGCACTAACTTACACCTGGTTTGCAGGAAGAAGGGACTACTATCATTATTTAGTACAGAAGCTCCAAATTATCCTTTGATGGACAAGTGCAAAAGAGCACTGAAAAAGGCTGAAGCTGCTTTGCCAAACTTGAAGCTGGCTGGCTGAGGGCCAGAGCTGGTACAAAAGCTGTATAGCTTCATTAGGGGAGTGTTGTGCCCAAACGAGCAAATCCTGCTGAGCAGCAGGGCAGAGAGCCACCCTAGTGCTGCTGAAGAGGCCAGAGCTGACCCTTTGGGCCAATTCTGAATGTGGATTTTGGGCAGTATGCTCCAGCTGTTAGATGTTTCTACACAAAACTCCCCTGAAGTGCCTGTTTTAACAAAAAAATAATAGTAACATTTCCTCTTTCCCCACAAATTTATATTTAATTTCTGAGTGAAATTCTGAGAGAAATTAACTCTTTTGTATATTCTCATTGTGAAAAATTTAGGAATTCATTATCAATCCTTTTAAAGCAGGTACCTAGAAGCAGTTCTGCAGTGTTTGTATGATTTTGATGGCAAACAAAGCCATTAGAATTCTAATAAAATGTTTTTATGTAAACTTCAAGTGAAAACCTGTTGTTCAAACATCTTGAAACACCCAGGATTTGGAAAATTGGGAAGTGTCAGTATGAAGCTGGAAGAAAAATAAAGCAGTGATATTTGCTTAGTACTAGCTGTGCAAGGGGAAAAAACTGCTAGTCTAAAGAGCTAGTAACACCTACATTATTGGAAATATATTGAACCGTGATCTCTTAGGGCTTTTTCTATAACACATTCAAAAACTTAGCAAGTTATAAAAGCAGAGTTTTCTGTTCTACGTATTTTCCTGTTAAGAAAGAAATTCCACAAAACACCTATTTTGTATTCATTGTGACCTATAATGTCAGCATTTCTTAGTCAATGTCTTTGGTTGAAATGAGAAAAATAGCAACTGCTTCAAGTCCTCTCCACCAAAAGAAATCACCAAATGATAGAAAACTGTCCAGAATTCATCTCAAGAGGTTGTTCAGTCTGGTTTCTTGTCTAGAAGCAGAAGTCTGTGTCTAAGCTATTTGTGGCATATGTTTGTTTTACCTCTTCTTTATGACTTTCAGTGATGGAGATTCTATCACTGCTCAAGTTATTTAAGCTATCCCTGTTATTAGAAGATATAGTGGCTTGGGGTTTTTTTGTCATTGCCTCCTTTCACACTTTCATGTCCAATCTTAATTTTCCATAGTTTAATATAAGCCTGCTCTTTCTTATCCCATCCACAATGGTCATGGAGAACAATGTCCTCTTATTTGGAGCTCCCTTCAACATGACTTAAGGCCATTGTTTGTTGCTTTGTTCCTGGAGAAAACCTTTCTGAGCCGCCAGCCTTCCCTTCTAAATCAGGTTTTCAGATCTCTGATTGATAATTGCTTGTCTGTCCTTCAGACTCTCTGAAATAAATTCATCTTTCTTGAAATATGGTGTCCAAAATTGGACATAAAATTCCAGCTGAGCAGAGTGGATGGGTGCTCTACCCTGTTGCATACATGCTAACTCTATAAATTCTTTTGATCTATTCCCTTTTTTTCTTAGAAAAATGTCCTCTGGAAGTTAATGTTAGCCGCATAGTCAATTAAAAATACCTTGATGATATGATTAAAGTTGTCGCTCAGTATTTTATATGGAGTAGGCCAGACCTCTGTGGAATATCCCGTACTTCAGCTGTCCAATTTGAAAGTGATCCCTGGGTAACCAGAATATAATTTTCCAAGTAGTTTTTACCTGCCGTGTTTTCCTTGGTTTGCCCTTCGGGAATTTTATATGAGACGAAGTTGGAAGTCTTGCTGAAACTGAGAGGTGCTGACATCTGCAGAATCTCAGCTGCGGTACAGAAATATTGCTACGGCTACTCAAAATACAAATAAAGTGAATCCTGTTTCATACCAATGAGGGGCTTTAAATTTGTAAATATTTGTAATAGCAGAAGTTGTCAAGGCTCTGCATGTGTCCTATGGTCATATTTGCATATGAAGATTTACAAAAGGAGGTATACCAGTCTGTCCTTTTCCCTGTGGCTGCCTTATGGAGGGATAGAACCTTAGAACGAGCTCATTAGAGGGTTTGGCTAATTTCACCAAAGGCTCTACAGTCATTTTCAGCCTTCTGATTTTTCTTAATTAGATCATCTTTGACGTGTCTAAATTGTAGAGTTTTTGCGGTCAGCTGTGACAGATTTGAAATACAAAGGCGTTAAGCTCCTGTACAATTTTGGCCATGGACTTATCCCGTTGAAATGGACATAAAAGGGAGTTTGTCTGTAGGACCGTGCTGAGTACTGAGCTGATGCTCAGTAACCTCTTTTGTCCTTTGCATGGATGGAGAAGGTTCCTGTGCAGCATTTTATGGGGGCTCAGAAAAGTCTGTTTGACTGAGCTGTGGGACTTCAGATGTCTCCCAGCTTAGTCAAGATAAAATATGAAACTGAGGGTGTTTTCCAGCCATTTGGAAAAGGCAGAGAATCTGTTACCTGCTGCATCATATGGCTGCAGGTGGACATCAGAATAGAACTGGGAATGTTGATCTCCCGACAAGTTGGGTTTTCACATGGCACAGGTGTGTGTATATTTACCTGAGGGTGTAGGTGTATACTTGGCACTGTTCTTCTGACTGGGAGAGGTGCTCCTTCCTGCCAAGTTGTTGTGAACAGAAAGTGAGGCATGAGACACCACATATTTTCCTGAAGTGTGAAAAGTTCCGAGGCTAACGAAGTGTGATGTGGGCTGAAAATCCAAGATGAGTTCTGTGATGTGGCAGTTTCAGAAATAAGGTGTGTGTCTCTAATTATTGACGTTGTCAAATGTTAGAGTGCTGTTTACATAAGAAAATTTAAATCTGATAATGCTGTTGCTACAGAATTGTTTCCTGTTTTTTAATTGTGTTTCCCTTGAATGAATCTGGTACATTTATCTTAAATTTTATCTAAACCTTTAAAACATGTTGACACTTAATATGCAGAAAGAAAACTTTCCATATTTTTTTTTAATAACAGTGTGGAGATGTCTGTACATCTTCCTTTTTCCCCCAACCACTAGTCTCAATTTTGCTGTTTTTAAGTTGCTTTGCCTTTATCATGCCTGTGGCAGGTACTCAACAGACTAATCCAGGTATTTAAACTAAACTGTGGTAGAATAGGAGCTGTGAATCACCAGTCCCCTAGTAATTCTCTCTGTATGCGTCAATGCTAGATAATAAATTTCATGACATTAATATTCGCAGTGCTTCTAATTTTCCTCTTTGTTGCCTTGCGTAACACGCAATAGCTTGGAAGGTAGACGGATTGTCAGCTTCCAAATTACTATAAAGTACCTTTCCAAAGTCCTGGAGGATGTTTGAAAAGGGGTAAACCTTTTCACTTCCAAGAAAAGCGGTTCAGCCTACAATTTTATTGGTCAAATGAAGGACCTCAATAGAATTTGTTGGTAAGCTTTCAGATAATTCAAACATAATTCTACAATTATGACAGCTTCAGATAATGTTGGGGTTTTTTTCAAGTAACGGAAGATTTTGTATGTTTTTTCACTCATAGCTGGGAAATACAGAAAGATGACTTAGATGTGTGTAGGTTTTACCAGGAGTCAGTCTGTGTAATGAGTGCTCTTAAGAAGTCAGCTGCCTCTGGAAAGTGGAGTGTTAGTGAGGTGATGGGTGTTGGCACTTGCAATAATACCTGTTCTGGAAATTGGGCAGGGGAAGATGTACTGAGGCAGGAGTCACAGGACCGTATCCTGGATACTCAGTTGCTTGAGCTGGTAAATTCCTATGAATTCCACTGATGGCATTGACATTGGTCTCTCCACTGAAACACTGGAAACAGAATTAACTGTAAGACAAATTAAAATTTCCATGTTGATGTGCCAACTCAATTTCAAACCTGTTCTGTTGTGAGTTAAATGTGTAACTTGACTGGTCTTGACTTTCCTGTCACAGGTTCTTGGTCAAGTTATTTGCTAGTGTAGATGGAATAAGCCAAGATTAAATCAAAGAGGATTAATGATTCTGATAGTTATTAACTGATGTGATGAAACCATTCTCTTTAGACTGGTGGAGTGCTGGCTACTCTAAACAGCTGATGGAGAAGCCCTCTCAGCAAAAAAATGTTCAGAAATAAGTAGTGTTGTCAAATGCCAGTTTTTTGCCTGAGTTTTCCAATATTTTTCTATGGTAGGGACAAAAAGGATTGAAATGTATTGAAAACCTTTTTTGTTAAGAGATGGGTGGTTTTTTTTTTGCTTACATTCTTCTATCCTTTGATCAGTTTTCTTCCTTTCTGATAACAATCTATTATTGATTATTTTTTCTGAATCGTCCTTATTAATTTAGTAGTTCTACTGTAAAGACTTCTTTCCTCTACTTCATTCTGTTAGGAACTTTTGAGGGTTTTAATTTTTTTTTTCTGCAAGCATGGTTTTATATCTGTTGCTAAACCAATCTTCATTGCCAATACGATTTCTTTTTCTTTCTTCCATTTACTCTTTTGGAATGAGGGCAGAAATATAGGTCTTGTTCATCTTTGCTTTCCAAGTGTATGTATATATTTGAGTAAGCCAGCAGGAAAATTTTTGCATGGTTTCGGGGAAGGAAGGAAGGACGGAGGGGAGTTTGGGACTTCAAAGCATTAGCAAGTCTCAGGCAGGGATTGTTGTGACTTTTGCGCTGTTAAGTATTTCTGAACTTTCTGAATGACTTCAAAATGTGATCACTTTATTGTGTACGTCATTGTGAGACACAGAAATTTGTCTTTTTAAAATTCTTACATTTTCCCCCAAAAAATACTTTGGTATTACATAATTGCCATTGTTCTCTTGCATGTTTTTCATAGCATCCTCCTGGGCAGTTGAGAAGGAAGTACAGTTCCTGCTCTACTATTTTCCTGGATGACAGCACAGTCAGTCAACCAAACCTCAAGTATACCATCAAATGGTGGGTTTTACAATTTATTTGTTTTTGCTAGAACTTAGATTTTATATGTGTATTTATGGATACATATTTCTGAACCATTACTAAGCAAACTTCAAAGGTTTTAGTTTTTGAAGTAGTAAATTTATTTAATCAGTCATGCTCCAGAGTCACTGGGCGATGTCTCAGATGAACATTTTAAGTTTCACTGGTGCCTTTTTACTTCTGGAGAGAAATGAAATTGGTATTTGTAGAGTATTGTTCTTTACATTTTTACAGTAAGGGGAAAATAGAGACCAAATGCTCAGGCATTTTATGCTCTTTGTTCATGGTTGCTGATAGCCTCCCTTGAGCTGTCTGTAGGCTGATTATGTTGGTATACGGAAATGCAAAATTTCTTAAGACAGTATCTCTGCTGCAGAAGTGTTTACATGAGAGACAAATCTACTCAGACTAACACATCCAAAGGAGTTTGTAATGTTGGTCACTCAGACAGCCCTTAATTTTTCTGTTAAAGAAAAAAGAGGGGAGAGGAGAAGGGTTTCGTAGTTAAACTGATACCTGAATCCTCATCAGTTATTTCTGCCTGGAATATAGTCTTGCTTTGCTTCAGGTTTCTGTCACCAGTAACTTAAAAATAGTTCTGATTAACACTTGAAAAAGGTTTTTAATTTCTGGGGTGTTTCGGTTTTTTTCCTCCTTGAATCTTATACTCTTCTGCTCTAAAATCCTTTGTATGCGTAATAAGTGCAGCCTTTTAGGGTGGCTTTTGGGTCCCTTTTTGCATCAGAACTGTGACTGCTCATGGGAAGAATAGATGGATTCAGCTTCAGCAGCTGAGAAGCATTTTCAGGGGGTCACAGTGGCCAGCAGCAGCCTTGTGCAGGAGGACACAGAAGGATGAGCTGGTGGTGGGGAGAAGGGTGGTGTGTTTGGGAAGAGATTCAGGTGCGTGGCAGGGGCAGAGTTGTGGGGAGCAGAAGAGCTGGTGCTGGGAGCGGGTGGGAGTCATCCAGGGCTGAGTCCAGGCTGCCAGCCTGGGAAGGGTTGGAAGCTGCCAGGGGTCAGAGGGCTTGAAAAGGGACTACAGAGGCTGAGAAATTGGACTCTGGCACATAAAGCCCTTGGCTCTTCTCTCTGGCTGCACATTTAACAGGTTGAAGGGTGAGGAGATTTTAGGATGATTGTTTTTTAGTAAAACTTCATTTTTTGCCCCATACCTTGGAGTCTCTGCAGGGCAATGGCTATTGCACATAGGTAAATCTAAGAGGGAGGCATTTTGCTCAGCTCATGATCTCTCCTGGGTGATCTTACACACTGGTGTGTTTAAAATATGACAGAATCCACTGGAGCATCTGCAGCAATAGGGGTGGCTGGGGTAGCGTAGAAAGCTCGTAAGCATCTCTTCTGCGCACTTAGTACCAGCTAAACCAGCGTATGAAAGGCAGAATGAAACTTGAATGAGTTGCCCTATTACAGTTCTGAGAGACTCTCAAGATTCTGATGAAGCTTTCTAAACAGTAAATATTTTCCAAACTTAATTTGACATTTTGTTACAAAGGCAGCCCTATGGGCACCAAGCAGAGTTCTGCACATAGACTCTTGCATCTACTTACATAAAGTGAACTGCAGCTGCAAGTGTGTTCCTAGGGGCATAATTTAAAATTAAATTTTAGGATTAATTCATTTTGTGAATAGCTTTCAGTCAAATCAAATTCATTCATAAATACGGGGTTTTCTTGTGTTCAGTAACAACTGTGGCCTTTAAATGTCCATGGTACGCAGTATCTCTTGATTCCTTAAATATGTATCTGTAGAAAAAAAGTCAAATTTAAAAAGCATTTATGATCTGAGAACTTGTAATGCAGCCAGGTCAAAGCTCATCAAAATTTAGTAAAATATATTCATTTTTAACTGAGAAAAATATTTTCCACTCTATGGCTGTTCAAAAAAAACCCCCAGTCAAACCTGAAATAATTTAGAATTCTACTAATGTTTTCGTTCAAGTGTATTGTTTTCCTATCACACAGTTTTCATATAAAAATTCTGAAATAAAACTAGAGAGCAACAATTGACTCTTAAAACATCTTCTAGGGAAAAGAAAAGGGGGGAATTTTGCATCAGTATGTGATATAAGCATTTTACAGTGAATCACTGATGAAACAAATTGTCTACAAAGAGAATCAGTAAATTCCCTCCTCCATCCTCTTTCCCATTTAGCTTACATTGGTTTTATGCTGCTGCAATAAGTAGGGAGGGTGCTGGCTCAGCTTCATCCTTCAATAAAGCTGTTTCATGAGTGAAGCATGAGTTGTGAGTTGGAAACTGTAGGATAATCATAAGAATCCATGCTTTAATTTTCTTCCATCTTAAATGTGAGTGAGATCGGTTAGTTGTGCATGTAATCAAAATCTTAACTTTCTGTGACTATAAAGACACGTTTTGTCTGTGTGCAGAATATAAACAGGGGTGCTTTGGCATGTGGTTGAGAATAGGGGGAATGCATAATGCAGTAAGTTATTCAGGGAGTCGTCTTTCCTGAGTTAAAATAAGTAACTTGATGCTATTAAACTGGAGGAGGGTGGTATTTGAGTCTGCTGTTTGAGCAGCTACAGAAAGACAGACACAAGCTAATGGATTTAAATATACAATCATATGCCAATGGTGATTAAAACATTTAATGTTAGCCTGGCAGCATCAGCAAACAGTAAAAGAGAATGTCCAATGCTTGTCTTCAACCTTGGAAGTCACTAGGAGTTTAATCATTGAGTTTAGTGGAGTAGGGCATTAAATGGAAAGTATGTACAACTTGATACGTGAAATATGAAGATTTCTGTAAAGTCTGAAGTTACTTATTATTGTGAAGTCCTGAAAAGGATGTAGTTGGAGTGTGCGAAACAAATATTATAAAATTGTCTGTTTACAGCAGTTTTCCTGGTAACTAAGAGTGCACAAAAAAAGATAGGCTGTTGAGCATATACCGTTTGTCGTGCTTTGTGATGGATTTTAAATTTACGTGTAATATGACAGAAAATATAATATGACAGTCCTGAGATATTAACTCTGTATTTTTCTTTACAGTGTAGCTCTTGCAATATATTACCACATCAAAAACAGGTATGTGAATAATGCAGTCTTTTACTGAAAATATCTTTTATTGAAGCAAATGAACTGCCCAAACCCTAAAAATTCATGCTTTATTTCTTCCAAAATGTTTTTGGTAGTAGTTTTCTTTAGCAATGAGAAACATACACATTTTCTATATATATTATTTTAAATAGAAAAATTAAAATTAGAGCATTAGGTACCATAAAGATCTGAAAGTACAGCTCAGCATTGAAAAGCTCTGATGATTCAGTGTTTGGTATTATACGCATTGGGCACTTCTGCATTGTTGCATGGGTTGCAATTACATATAGAAAGATCTGAATACTGTCTTTCAGTTTTATATTTTTATCTGCACCTTTGTAAAGTTAACTGTGCATATCAGTGATCAGTTAGTTAATGGATTTTGAAATAAAACCCATAAATTATACAGTAAGAGTGACATTGTGAACAGATGTAATTCAAGATGCCTCAGAAACAGAGCAGGTCCTGGCTTATCTCTTCTGGTGTAGTATGTTTTAGATCTCTGCTCAGTCAAGTTGATTGAAAAGGAATAGGAAAAAGGTTCTCTAAAAAGTAACTTGGTACATAAATGATCTTTCTTCATGTTGAATTGTGCTTTTGTGTCTTAAATTCCCTGTCCTCATGATATGTCACACTATCCTAAAATAATATTTCCTGACATTTCTAAGGAGAGATTGTATAAATACCTCATGAGACTTTTGTATCCATGGCTTTTCCATTGACTTTTTCAGAGAACTTGGCTGAGATCTTGATTTACCAAGCCACTTAGGCTTTTTTCTTCTGGACTGTAAGAAGTCAGACCAGAGCAAAAGGAATTACTCATGAGTTTAAAGTTCAGCTCGTACGTCATTCAGGACCATGGTTCAGGTCCCTGGAACCCATCACACTTCATGGAAGAAGGCTGACATGTTGAGAGAAACCTTTAAATGTGCACAAGCGCAGAAAGGCTTAGGGCTTGATTCCCGCTGAAAGCTCTTAGAAGACTTTCCAAGACATTAGTGGGCCTTGGACTGAAACAAGGCAATGTATAAAGCAAAAGTTGGAGTGAAATCTTTTCTCAAACTTTTAATCTCATTTACCAGGAAATAAGGCATGAGTGATCATGCTTGGATTACTTGTTCCTTTTTCCCCCTTTTCTCCATGGTCCCTGGATTAGTTTGTTTAACTAGTCAATTTTTGCTATGCTTGACTAAATAATAGAGATCTCAAAGATCCTCATACTCCAAAGTTTTGTGGAAATAAATTATTAAGTGTTAAGTACCATGCCAGCTGAGTAAAAGTCTTGAGAGAATGGGACATGTTAGGGTCTATAAAGGGTGAGAAACCTCAGTAAGAGCTCAGAAGTGAGCAGGAAGAATCCAGAACCAAAGGCATCCAGAGGCACAGCACACCAGACTTGCTTTATGCTGATTGTCATGGGGCTGATTCCTGTCTGCAGTAAATTATGCCCATTCGTGGGCTTGCAGAGCTTGATGCAAATTTGACCTACAGCTGATAGACAGAGAGACTAAACCTTTATTTAACAAAGAGTCCTGTGTCAGCATCTCTAAAACAAATGCATTCTGAATGTTGCTTTCTTGGGAAAGTTGCTATCTGTCCTTTCACTTTTGTGATGGAGAGGTGATTTATTCAGGAAACTGGTTGCTGCTGCTTTCCCTGGAATGTGCCTGGGGTGGGGAAGTGCTGTGCCTGCACTTGGGACAGATGGTCCCAGCAGTGGTGCTGGAGCCAGGCTCACGCGTGTCAATTAGCAACTCTGAAATGAGGGATGTGAAACGACTATTCGGTCTTGGGTTGTCTCTGATTTGGGAATGGAGGGACAATGTGATAACAGCACTCAGTTGTGCTTACTGCTGAAACAGCAGGACCAAAACATATGTTCTGTTTCCTGCTATTATAGGCGAAAAGGAAGTTGTTGACATATGTGGGAGATTTTGGTTCTTTATGGGGGATGGGGAGTATGAAACCTCTGTAACTCTTAGATATACTCAAAGTTCATTTTGACAGAAAATTAATCAAGCCAGAGAAAAATTCTTTTTAGACAGTATTTAGTTGGTCCTACTCTCCTGCATAGGAAACTTAAAATAAAATTGCTTCCTAATATTTCAAACGCTTACCGATCTCATTTTTTTGAGAAACTGTACATGAAATATAATACTTATTCATATGTTTCTCACATTTCATTTGATTGTAACATTCTAGTTATTCCTCCCTTTTTCAGTGTCTTCTATCATGGTTGTACTGATCAGTTTTCTGCATGTTTTGTTGTGCTTAGATATTCAACAAGTGATACAAAAGTACACCCATCTTGTTTTTGAAGGAGTGCATAAACATTGGTGAATTTGCTAAAGGAATAAACAAAATAAACTCCGGCAAATTAACCATAAAGAATGCTTGGGTAATCAGTAGATGTTCCATTTTTGAAAGAGTACAATGTGAACTGTAGTGAGGACAAAAACCTTTCATTTTTTTTTAAATAGATTTTTGAGAGCAGTTAGATGTGCCTTCATAGCATACAGCAACTATAACCTGAAGAAATAAAATAGGAAATTATTTCTTTCTCTGTTTGCATTGTGAAGTGTCATAGTTTACTATAGCATAACAATCATTCCAGGAAGACTGCTTCTGCATTAAGATACTTCTTTTTTATGCAGGGGTAAAAGAGTCTGGCCTACAATCCTTCCCGATAGGAATTTTCTAGTAATTATCCCAGTCAAGTTTGTTTGTTTGTTTGTTCTAATTTATGTACTCCTTTTTTATATTAAAAAAAGTGTTTATTTCCAGTGTTAGCCTCCATTCTAGCAGAAAAAATGTTGAGGTTCAAATGTTAGCTGCTAATAAATACATTTTGCAGACATGAATCCACTGTAAAACTTGTGGTTTGTGTGCCTGAGAGACACGTGCTGCTGAGTAAAGACAGAAAACATATTCAGTGGTTTCTTTCTTAAGAACTGTATGATCAGAGTACCAGGGATGCTAAAAATAATGATGGGATTGTAATAAGTAGGTCACATGGATGCATCTGTCCAGAAAGTGCCAGTTCTGACTGGTACAGTTATACCACTTGCTTTTGTGTTTGCTAGTGTTCTTGCCAAAATACATACAGCAAAAATCTTGCATCCTGGATGTTGGACTTGTGAGGTTGCATCAACTTGCGTGCTGATATTGAACTACAGAGATTTGGGAGAGAGAAACATCAAATAAAACCAGTGAATAGGAGTATTATTTTGTCTGATTTTTTTTTTTTTTGGTATGTGCTTCTTTTGGCTTTCAGAAATCATTAGTATGATAGGGTTGTCCTAAAAAACTAAAAGTGAAGTATGTATGTATTAACTAAAAGATTAGTGTAAAAATAGTATTGCGTATTAGTAAGCATTTACATTGTTGGTAATAAGGGAGGAAGAGGAGTTAAGAGATTGCAGGGGTGGACATGATGAAGTTAAAAAAAGGAGAGTAAGCTGGGCTGATCTTATCACAAGTTTGTAGTAGTACTTCTTAAGCCTCACAGTAAAGAGCACAAAAGCTTTGCATCCTGAGCACTGAAAGCTGAATGTTTTAACATGCTTTGTAATATGAATTTCATATTACATCAGAGCCTTATGGCAGAGTAGGTCCCACTCCTATTTGAAAATCCCATTTCATCAGTGTTTCTAAGCACCCCACAGCATGGGGAGTGTTGGTGTTTTAGTGGTGCACTTGTGTCTTTGAGGGTTGTGTGCTGTTGTGTTCAGATAATGACAGTACTTTGGTTTTAATACTTTTTAGGGACACAGACGGAAGAATGCTCTTAGATATTTTTGATGAAAACCTTCATCCCCTTTCGGTAAGTTCATCTGCCTCTCCTTCCCTTTCATGTGAACTGTCTTTCTTTTCTGTCTGCTTCATTTTGTTTCAGTCACCTATTTGGAAGTATTTCTTCCTTAGAAATCCGAAGTGCCACCAGACTACGACAAACATGACCCGGAGCAGAAACAGATTTACCGCTTTGTCCGGACGTTGTTCAGTGCTGCTCAACTGACTGCTGAATGTGCCATTGTCACCCTGGTGAGTGTCTGAGGGATGACATCAGCCATCTGACAGACCCCGTTTTGTTCTCAAAGGTTGGGTTTGGATGATTTAATAGATCTAGGTGCTGCCAGGGAATTTTTTTCTCACTATGGAGACAGAGGAAATTTCTTGATGGGAAGAGATGCCAGAGTTCATTTTCATGGGATAGAGTAAGTGATGGAAGGAGAGACTGGGTAACATATGACACAAAACCTGGGGTCCTGCCCTCATAGAGTCACAGGCCCCCAAGTGACTCACAGAAAATGTAGGTGGCATAGGTGGCCTGAACATGAGGAAATGTAAAAAGCAGAAAGGCTTCAACTTTCCGGGGAGAGGGGGGGTGGTTTGCTGTATATCTCTCTCAAGCAGAGACTTGGGAACAGCTGTAGGTAATTTGACAGCACTAATAAGAATTGACAGGCACATGAAGGATTCAGTGACTGACTGGGACATGTTGGCTCTCTTCTGCTTCCACTATACTTGTCATGGCATTGAACAATTGTACTCAAGTCTGAAATGCAGCTACTTAAAAATAGCACAACACAAAAGAAGGTTCAAATTTTCAGCTGGTGTGGATCAGCACAGGGATGTGGATTAAAAGAGCTAAACTGATCTCTACCAGCTGGGAATTTCTTAATTTTCTTGAAATTTATATCCTGCCAATTCGGACAAGTCTCTTCAGCTTTCAGGCACAATTTTGGCCATGTTCTTCACTCAGAGATTTTAAAATAACAAAATGGTGTTTTACCACTACAACATGTGGTTTCATAACAGCTTAGTTATGCATTTTAGATGGAAGAAGGGGAAATTGGAGAAGGTGGGTTTTGAAGCCCAGGCCTACTCATTTCCCCTGTTAATCTATTTCCCTTGGCTTCTAAGATTAGTTGGCAGGCATTTCTCCTTCAGACAGTCAGAATTAATTGTACTAGCCAGTAAAGAACAGGAATATGAGACAAATAGGGCAAGAAACACCCTACAGTGCTCCACCCTTACGTTTTGTAGTATTACTCTACCTTGTTGCTAGACCGAGCCATTGCTTGTTTTCTGAAATGACATTTTGCCTGTCTCTTTTACATAATTGTACTAAGTACTTGTCCTTCTTCCTTGTCTTCCTAAATGTTTTCTGCTGGAGGCAAGATATGTTGTGTGAATCAGTATGTTCTTCTGTAATTTAATTAATCCATTGTCAAATACCTTGTTGTAGTTATCTGTTATTCAGTCTTAGGTTATTTGATCAGTGCGGGCGTTGTTTAGTAGAAAGGAAGGGGACTTTTTTTTTTCCTCTTTTAATAGCATTACCTTTCTGTTACTGCAATGCATGGAAATTTCTTTCCTACAAGTCTTATATAACTACTTCCTTGCCTCTTCTGGTTATTGTGTGGTTTTCTTGCAAGTAACTCTTTCAGTATGATCTCCAATGAAGTAGCAATGTTTTTGGTTAATTCGTTATATTGCAGAAGCAGTTTCCATAGTTGTTAGTGCTTGAAAACTTAAGTGACTTGGGTTTTTTTAACCCAGTACAATGGTAAACAGGATAATGTATTGTAACCTAGTTCTCAAAGGAAAATGTATGATAGCCTAGTTCTCAGAGCAGCCATGCAGATATTTATGGACAGATTTGGTGCAGGTGATCAGTGTTTACCATTCTGCTATTCTTGCCTGTGTTGTCAGGTTAATAGCACCTGCCTGACCACTCTTTTCAGAAACTTTCAGAGTTTATATATAGTGTTTTACAAGTATGAAGTTCTGCTGCTGCTATTCTCAGTTTCCTCTGAGCTTCTAGATCCCATTTCTTTATTTGTTTGTGTCATCAAGAGGGGTCCCAGACACAGATTGTGTTGTTTTTGAAATACTCATATGTGGAAACTAATCTGTGAAAAAGCAACTGACCCTTTTCCCCCTTCCCACACTCCTGAAATCTTAATAATGTTGATACTGCTCCTTACGAACTTTGCAAGTGCTTTCAGTTTTGATATCCTGTCTGGAGAGGAAGAGATCAGCATTCCCTGCTGGAGCTTATGTTTTGCCAGAGTCTGGCTGTCCATCAAAGAGCAATCTGATAGCCCTGTCTGCCACTTGTTCCTCCTGGAAAGGTTGCCAGAAGGCAGGAAGTGTGGGGATCAGAGACATTTTGAACAAGATGCTACAGCTTTATCTTTATTTCACTCACTCTAATTATTTTTCAACAGTCCTAAGCACCCTTTTTTAATTCCCACATTATTAACATGGTGCAGAATATGTAGCTGAATGCACTCACTGTCTTGGTACATGCATTAACTGGGTAAAAGCAGCGGTAACAATTAGTTCCACAGCAGTCTGTGTTCAGCACAGGAGTTGACTAAATGTGAAACTCCAGACTCTGAGATAAGCTAGTCTGCAGCAAAAAGCCGGCATTGTGTGGCTTCAAGCACTTAATTAAAATATTTCAATTAAAGCCTGCACTATAACAGCAAAACCAATTTATAATTAAACAAAAAAATTAATTTTCACGTAGCCTGCAGAGCTGCCAAGAGATTTCCCATACTGATAGGTGGAAAATTAAAATCTCAGGTTGAAACAATTAAATACTAATTCACATTATTTATTTATAAAATAATATCATAAGAATAAAATTAGTTTTAAGAACTGTTTTGCCAATTTAAAGCTTGCAAATGGTGGTTCTAATCCCAGTGAACAGCTGAACTATATTGTGACCTGACTTATTAAGAAAAGTCTCTCTTGCCCCAGAGTATTCCCACCTTTGCTAAAACTGAGAAATGCCTGTCTCCTCTTCACCATCTCCTCCAGAGCAGAGATGGGAAGTTGTATTTGTGTTAATCTGCTAATTGGATGGCAAATAAAAATGTGAACAGGAGTGTTACCCATACCAACAGAAAAACAATACAGTTTTTGCATGTCAGGAAAATTAAATATTTATGCGCTCTGTGTAAACAATCCTATGAAGTAGACCTGAAGAGCAGAATGGTCCAAGTTTTCTGCTTTGCCTTGACACAACTTTCTGAGTTTTTTGCAAATAGGCCAAATTTAAGGCTCCTTTAATGTACTTCTGTGTCCACAGTGGTTTCAGAGAGGACACATTTTGCATTTGCAGATATGCTGGGTCTGTGTGCTGTAGACTGATCAGATACAGTGATCTGTAAATACATACAGTACATGAGCTGAGTTTTTCTGAGAAGTTCAGAGGAGCATGCTTTTGAAATACGTTACGGAGTTCATACTGTGACTGAGGGGATTTGGTATTGGGGAATTTGAAATTTGAAGTATGTAGGAATAAATTCTCCTTATGAAAAATAGGGATTTAATTAATCCAGCCAGATGTTCCTGAGTTCTTACTGTATTCTTTGGTCACATTTCCAGCAGCTAGGTAAAGAGAGAATATTGCTGAGCTGTGCTGTGAAAATTATTGCATTTGAGGAGAATTTTGTTTTGTTTTCTGTGTGTTTGGAGGAATGGAGGAAGTTTTTTATTGGTTTCCTTTCACTAGGATATTTTTACTTATGAATGTTGATAAAATACCTTATTAAAAAAGAATATTTCAACTGATGTATCAAGAATCTAATACTTGTTTAAAAGGAAAGGAGAACACAAAATAAGGTGTCCAGAATCCATAGAGACTTAATGAAAAGAGAACATTTAAGGTGGGGATTGAGAGGGAATTCTTTTTAAATCACAAGAGAAGAGGGTGTCTATTTGCTGATGCCTCTTCTGCTCCTGTGTGGGCAAAGAACGAATACTGTACCCAGTTTTAGACTGGAAAGTCAATGTTGTGTAACAGCTTGGGTGCATTTTACATGTATTGTAGGTATTTGTCTTAAAATGAGTAAATTAGGGGGCAAACCTGGAGATGTGTGACTTTTCTCTCAGTTCCATTAGGGCTTTCTATAAATATCTATAATGGTACTTTGCAGTTGTTCACCTTTCTTCATAGCTCTGTGACAGCTTCTGTTACTTCTTTTCACCATTTCATCTCAGAAATGAAAATGGGATGAATTTGCAAGGACCACAATGATGTGATGTCCTTTTCCACCGAATGAGTGGCACCAGACCTTTGTAGAATATTTTAAATGCCCAGCTGGGCAATTGCAAACCATGGTTATTTCTGGAGAGTCGTGGTAGGGAACTGGCTGACTGCTTTGAACAGAGCATATGGCACTTTAGTGATTGGATTGGAGCCGTGATTTGGCTGTATGAGACCCGCTACCAATTTTAATCTTTTCTATAAAGATATCATTTTAATTTCAAGGCATTGTGACACACTGAAATTTTCTCATTAAAGAGAGATGACTCTGTATTTCTTCATAATATGTTGGGATAGAAATACCTTCATTAGCTACTCTGTGCTCCTCCAATTTATAATGTGGGTTACCTGGTGAGGGAGGGAATGAGTGGTTTGCAAATACAGGTTAATTTGTAGATTCTCAATTATAGTAATTAAAATAGCAAAGCCATTGTCTCCTTTTTGTCTATGTAAATCAAGTGAGAAATAATTAAAACCACTAGAGTTTTATTGGTAAAATAGAGATAGAATTTGACATAAAGCCATATAAAAACCACATGGGAGAAGATAATACTTTGCTCTTGCTGTTGCCTCAAAATTCGGAATTATTCTAGTAATGTCAGTGCCAATCCTCAGTGATTGCCCATTGCTTGAGTGTGCTGAGACTCCCAGTCAGCTTCCTTGGGGGCAATGCACAGCTCCTGACCTCTTTGTGTGGCACCACAGGGTATTCCAGTACTACATGCAAATATAATTGCATAATAATTTTGGTTGGAAGGGACTTCTAGGGGTCCTGTCTGGTTTGGCGTTTCTCAAAGGGTGGTCAGGGCCTGACCAGTTGAATTCTGGTTTCCATCCATTTCTCTGAGGATGGAAATTTCATAAACTCCACAGAAAACCTTTTCCATTGTTTCAGGGAAGCCTAAATAAAGAACTAGTGTATTTTGAGTGCTTAGACTGCAACTCCAATGTGATAGGAGGTATCAGTGGAGTGCTGGAAGCTAATGTTGAACAGCTTCAAAGTAGAGTAACAGAAAGAAGCAAAACTTCTGTAAGAACCCCATAGTTTTTAATAAAATTTGAGTGGTTTTTATGATTATGAAATATTGAAATTATTTGAGACTTTCATATTTGGTATATATCCTCCTGAAGAGGAGAAAAAAGAGAAAGAAACCTTCTCCATTATATTGACTTTTCTTTCAATTTAAATGTGTTATATAATGTCCAAAGTCCACTATAATATCCTCTGAGATGGGAATCATGAGATGTTGTTTCACACTAATTAAAACTGAACTCTTCAGTGCTATCTTTAGTTTTCAGTTTCTTCAAATGATTTATGTTCTGTTGATTAGGATGTTGTGTAACCAACACTCTGCTATCCAGGATCCTGACATCTTAGATAACTGGGACAACACTGGATTCTGTGGTTAGTTACTATTAAACACTTGGGAAGACCAGGATGGATTCACCCATCTGCAAATAATCACCCTGGGGATTAGCTCAAGCTCAGCAGTGGCCCTGCTGGGGCAGCAGTGCTGGACCTTGGATGCTGTTGTTGATCCTGATAGTTTGTGCCATCTTACAGTTCTGTGTTTGGATAAAAAACGCCCCCCAGGACTATTGGTTATAAAGGATGGCCTAATGCTATTCTCCACCATGCCACTGCAAGTCCAGGTCCTGGCAGTCAAGATCAGAGGCATCCAAACTAGGTCAGCATGGAGTTGTTTCAGGTCTGGCAGATTTATGAGCCGAAGATATGTGCTGAAACAAATCAGTTCTGTACCTCTGCTGGACCTGAAATGGCTTTGGAAGCCGTTAAACTGCATTCCTGTGGTGCTACATCTGAGCTATTGAACCTCTCCAGAATTTATTGAATTTACAGCCAATTTGGGATTATCTATACCCATGGAGTGCTAATTTTATTTAATTAGAAATAAATTCTCTTTCATTCAGATAAATGAATTTTTAACAGGCAAATCACCAAATTGGTTTCACTTACGATTAAATAATAATTTGCTGATACTCCAAGTATAAAGGCCAGTCGTGAAATCTTGGTGTGAGTCTGTGGGAAGAGATGGAAAATGATAATCCAATATTGCTCTTTTGAGATCTTAACTCTGTGCAGTGTATCCTCTGATGTGCTCTCAGTTATTAAAATGTCTCCAATGAGGTGCAGCTCTTGTCCATCAAAGCGTGTTAGACTGACAGTCATGTAAAATCATGTTGTTCATTCCCAAATGCAGTAGACTGTTAATGAAGGTATCAGACTCAGGTACTGAGTTTGTAAATAAAGATGTATTGACAAACCAATGTCCATTGGCATTTTCTTAATCAGAATTGCATTTGCATTTCACCTAGGAATGGAATTATGGCACAAATGAGTTTTGAATATTGTAGTGTTGTTATTAACCCTGAGTTGTATTTGTTCTTTGCAAGCTGGGAAGAATTCAGAAGGATGTCTTGTTTGACTGAAACAACTGAAAGTTTTTGCTCATGTCACATCAGTAACTTTATATAAGTAGTCTTGTTATCATTCTGTAAAAAGTATCTATACATACGGTCATAGAACTAAGTGGACAATGATAAATGTGATGAAGATAGCTCTCAGAAGCTATTAAAGTGGTTGAGCAGAACTAGTTGTTGAATTAAGGCAGAGCAAACCTGAGTCTTTTGGTAATTCAGCTTTTGAATGTTTAGTAGAGAAGTACTGAGAAGTTTTGCCACCAAAGCTTAGTTTCAGGCACTGCAAAGGATGAAGCAAATTGAAAAAAAAAGTAGCAAGGGTGTAACATCTTCAAATTTTTTTAAGCTTTAGTTCCATTCTTGTGCATGGATACATATGGATGTGTTAAAAGTTGGTAGAGGCAAATAATATTTTAACCTCTGGATACTGAAAGCTCTTTAGTTCTAGGTCTGTAAAGGAGCACTTGCTGAAATAATCCAGCTTCTTACACTTTTGTTAAAAAAAAAGATAAATAGCATTTCTCACATTGTTTCTTTTGCATTTTTGTCTTTTGACATATAAGCAAATTTATTCCAGCATTCTGTGATGCAAGTTGTAATATTCTTTTCTACTGTGACCTTTTAAAATTCAGTATTATTATATGATTTCATAGCAGCTAGTTCTAAAGAAAACATAGAAAGTGTTTTGCTTTTGAAAATTAGGCCAGTGCAATTCATTGCAAGAGACAAAAACACTGAATTATGTATTACACTCAAAATCCCAGTCTGCTTGATACAAAACCCATGTATCAGAAAATGACCCTTGTGTTTAAGACATTGTTCAATGTGTAGACATAATTGCATACAAATGGTATTTCCATATCTCACATTTACCATTACAGGGCCAACATTTTCAGTGATTTTTTTTTTAAAATGAGGTAGAGCATGCCTGGCTGTGTGTGTGGGAAGACTCTCTGGCTTTTGCCAGCAGAAGCAGGTGGTGTTCTCCCACCAGCTCTGAGTTTGTTTGGGATGAGTAGCGTAGTGATTAACCACCCCACCAGCCTTCCTCTTCAAATGGGCTGAGAGCCACCTGGCCCTTCTCCAAAAGTCTCTCCTGATTCAGCACATCTTTGCAGCAGCCAGAAGCACCCCCTGCAGTAGTGAGTGCATGGCAGACTCTACCTGTCCTACTGTGATGTCCCATCACAGGACCCCATGGGCTGGTACTGTGTCCCACTAGGACATTGTATATTGAAATGCTCTGAAATGAAACCAGCTCCGTTTGTCAGGAATAACAAACTTTGGCACATTTACATTGGAGACAGAGCTCACTTGGCTCTGTGTGTGCTGCTGTTACGAGGTTGCTCTACATCAGCAGCCCAAGAGCTCAAGTATGTTCCAGCCTTTTCTCTGCCGAAATTTCCCGATCTGTGATCAGTGGGCTGTCTCTGGGAGAGAGAGACAGGGAGAGCTAGAGGAAAAACTGTGTGTGTAGCTGAGTGAGCTTGACTGAGAAAGGTGAACACCTACTCTACTGTGTCCCAAAGATACGCTGATGATGTCACAAATCCTAGATTACAGTGAGTTCTGACATTGGCTGAGGACTTTATTAAACTTTTACAAGTGTTTGCTGCAAGGAGTCTTGTTCTTTTCCCGTCTTCTCTTACTCGAACACATGTACTTAAAACCCAAGACTGAGTCAAGGAGGCCACAGCAAGGGAACAAAATAAAATGCTCTTTTAAGGCATGTTCAAGAAAGAAGTTGAAAGCTACACTAAGTGCCTTTAGTGCGGAGAACTGTTTATCATCCTCAGTTTTATTGAAGGATGATGAAGAGCCTCAATTCCAGCAAACAGTGTATCTGGAGTCAAGCCCAAGTTATCACCAAGGAAGCAAGAGTGATTTTATTCACCACCCTCAACATGCTATTGGAAGATGCTTCAATATGGTAATGAATGTGATGTAGGACTAATGTCTTATCAAACTCGTATTTAGTTTTTAAAGCTGATTTCTCAAGTATGTGCTGGTGGGAAAATAGCACCAAGTTTATGCTGCCTTTTTACTGAGGTGTAATTTCACCTGCCATCCAGATGGACCTTGACAGGCTTGAGAGGCTGGCCTATGCAATACTCATGAAGTTGAGCAAGGCCAGCTGAAAGTTCCTGCAGCTGGGTCGGGGCAATCCCAGGCACAAAACACAGGCTGAGCAGAGGATGGTTTGAGAGCAGCTCTGCCAAGAAGAACTTGGGGATGTTGGTTGTAGAGGACCTGGACATGGCCTGGCAGTGTGAACTTGCAGCCCAGAGAGCCAAACGTGGGCTGCATCCAAAGCACCATGGGCAGCAGGGGAGGGAGGGGGTTCTGCCGCTCTGCTCTGGTCACTTGAGGCCCCACCTGAGTGCTGCATCCAGCTCTGGGATCAGCAAATCCAGAGGGAGGGTGATGAAGCTGGAGCACATCTCCTTGAAGACAGGCTCAGAGAGGTGGGGCTGTTCAGCCTGGAGAAGAGAATGCTCTGGGGATACCTTGCAGCAGCTTTCCAGTACTTAAAGGAAAGCTGGAGAGGAACTTTTTACAAGGGTTTTTAGTGATAGGACAAGGGCTATAAATGGCTTTAACTTGAAGGAGGTTAGGCTATACGTTAGGAAGAAATTCTTTACTGTGAAGGGGGTGAGACCCTGGAACAGGGTGCCCAGAGAAGTGGTTGCCCTATCCCTGGAAGTGTTTCAGGCCAGGCTGGACTGGGCTCTGAGCAACCTGGTCAAGTGAAAGGTGTTCCTGCCTATGACAGGAAGGTTGAAACTAAATGGCTTTTAAAGGTCCTTCCAAGCCAAACTATGATTCTGTGTCTTTCCTTGCAATAAAATTCTTAGCTGTTTACATTTTCTTCTCTAAGTGCCTTTGAATTTCATCCCCCACAAAATCCTTACTTAGTTGTTTTTCTTTTCTCTTTCTTTCCTCTCTTTCTAAGCTTGGACTGCACATAAGAAAGGATATATTTTCTGGTTTTTGTATTCTTTATATATCTTTAGATGTGGAGCATTTGTTCAAAATCTACTAAAACTGGATATAAAAAGCTGAGATTTAAAAGGTTTGCATTAACAGTAGAGAGTCAAATTCTGCACTGATATGAAGTAAATTAAGTTCATCTGCTAATTTGAGTGGCATAATATTACAGCTTCCATATGGTCTCTGCTTATGAAGCTCCCTGCGTTAGTGTATTGCTTTAAAGTTTTTGCTTTGCAGGGACGACTCCTGGGAATGCTGTCTTTTCATAATTCAAGGAGCAGTTTTGCTTGCAAAGTTGACACATTGCTTTGTGCAATATAGAGTGTAAGGGGTTTGTTTACACAGGCTGCCTGGAAAGCAAAAGACAGCCTTTTACACAGACCCCCCAGGTAGTGCAGATGCCGGGGAAGATCCATTTGCCACCTTCTTACTGAACTTTATGTTTCCGCAGTCTCCCAAAATCAAATTTTGTACATCAAAGTCTTTTCAGAATGACCCTCTAACTAAAAAGTCAAACTTCCATATTTCATAATGGGCTTGACTCATAACTTGGAATTTTGTGTTTCAATAACATTTTGCCTTCCTTAAGAAGGAAGATAAATTTTTGAACAATTAGCAGTGTTTTGTTTTATAGTATTATAATGTAATGTTAAAGTTTTTTTCAGCATTACGGTGATAGGCAGGGGCAAATCAGAGCTAAAGAAGAAGTCATGAATTTAGTAGTCTGGCATCTGGCTTCTTGAAATGGGTAATAGGATCAGAAGGCAAAGGCCAACTAAAGTGGATTTATCACATCCAGTTTTGAGCCTGGCGTTGTAGGTTTGAATACATATGTTGACTTTTATCATAAAAGAATCTTTTTGAAAGATTTTTTGGAATGGGAATAGGTTTTTTTCGTTTCTACTTCATGGCAAAATAAATCAAGTCTTGATTTTGACATGTTTCCACAGGTATATCTTGAAAGACTTTTAACTTATGCAGAGATAGATATTTGTCCAGCAAACTGGAAGCGAATAGTACTGGGGGCGATTCTACTGGCATCTAAAGTTTGGGACGACCAGGCAGTGTGGAACGTGGATTACTGCCAGATCCTGAAGGATATCACGGTCGAAGACATGTGAGTGCAGTTTGTTTATCTTCGTCAATGAATGGCAAGATCTGTGTCTGTGAGGGTGACAGGAAGTTCTTTCATAAATTATATGATGTTTGTGTATTTGTGTTGTAGCTAAACATGGTGAATGCTGATAGATGGCATGAGGTCTGCTTAACAGCTGCTTACATGGAAGACATGAATTATTTTTGTTTTCTGGTTAAAGTGTATTTTACCACTGGATATTTAGGCACAATAATGAAAACAGATCTACAGAATATTTAAATGTGTGGTTTGACAAAAATCCCCACGTCCAGTGAGCCTGGATGTATTCTCTTCAGCATCACTTACTGTCATGCTAATTCTCCATACAGATGTAGACAGACATGTAAGGCAGGAAAAGAGATGGTCTTAATGACGTCTAGATGATCACCCACTTATTTATTGCCATTATTTAATATTGATGCTTTTGGGTTTTGAGATTTTTTTCCCCGGTATCCTGCGGAATTAGTTTTCAAGATGATAAAAATCCAGACACAATGAAGTTTCCGAAATAAAAGAGGGAGATAAGATGGACAAGAACCAAAGTCAGGCCCTTCACATTTCTGTGTGCAGTATTATTCCTTGCAGAATAACTTGTTAATGCTTCCTTAACTGTTTGATTGTCTCCTAAATGATTTTGCAAAGTTACCTCTCCCGTTGATCCTTTTCTCATGCTTTTGAGTATTGAGTAGCAGTAATGGAGGGAGGGTCTCCCTCCATTCACTTCTTCTCCAAGGCAAAGCTGGGTGCTTTTAAAGTATTCCTGAAGCTGGGACATGAGCTGAAGTGCTGAACAGCTTGAAGCAGTCACAGGTTTGACTGTGCTGTATGACAGTATTAATCAGGAATGATTATAAATCTGAGGTTTGAAATTGCTGATTCTCAGGGCTTTTCTTGAAGGCGGTGTGAAAGGAAACAAAAAAAGGAGGTTATTGTTTCTGACAAACACATGATGGTGCTACTGTTGGAAGTTGCACTCGAGCTGTATAACACCAATATTCCCATGGCAAACCCGCGCTACCATCAGCCCCTTTCTGCACTGCACACTCTCTAAGACAAACTCTGATGGGTCCTTGTCCTCAAGGTTTTTGCTTCTTACCCTTTTCTTAAACGATTTTAGGGTTCTCACCAACTGCAAACCCAGAAGCCTTTAGGGAGCCTGAGCTCTCTATAGGTACTTGGTAATCTATTTCACAGGCTTTGTGTTTAAGGCTCCATGGAAATCCCTCAGCAAAGATTCTGGTGCTTATGTTCCTGCTGCCAGTTTTTCCAATTTTTTTCCCTCCTATCTGCAGTGTGGTGGATTTTTTTTCCTTTCTTATTTTTCAGGTAGTTGGAACAGTGCAGTATGGTGATTTTGAAGTGTCTAGCTCTAAGCAAGACAGGGCCTTCCATTGTATGAGTAAGGCAGAAGAAGAGCTCTAGGTCAGAATCTTCAAGTGGTGTGAATCATTCAGCATAACTGTATCTTGCAAAATATCAAACAGATTTCAGGGTTTTGTAAGTCATCATCAGTACAGTGAGCTGTGCCCAAAAGCGAGCAGAGAACTTGGGAGGACTGAAGTGCAGTGGGTAGCTGTAGTCACGTATGTGGCATTACATTAAATTTCTGTGTGAATTTGAGGAGTGGCCCAGGAAAGCACATACTAAAGCAGTTTGAGGTAGGTGTATGGGGTAAGAAAGGTATGGTGGTTAGTTAAATTTCGTAAGTTCAGTAAAAAATACTTGTATGTTTTTGTTCTTTCTGATCTGTAGCTAATCTGCTGATCAAATTTTCAGATCTTGGAGGTAGGGGATAGTAAGAATCTGAGGCTGTGTATTTGAGATTTTTGAGGGTGCTGTTTAAAAGGGGTAAATCCAATGTCTTTTGCCATTCAAACAAGTTTTATATTATCAATTAACATAGAACTTCAGGCTTAGCTTCTAGAAAGTACAATCTTGGCAGTATAAAAGGACATATAAAGGTGATACTCTGTTTCTATTGATAGACATCTTAGGATGTAATTCTTTTATTTGGATTCTTTAAAAGCTGGAATCTTCAGCAATGTGAATTCACACCAAAGAGTCCATATCCAGCTTTTAATTAGTCTTTTAGTACGAATTAGTATTTATCATTACGTAAACATAGAATTTTGGCACAGACAGACTGAAGATAAGGAAGGACAGTGATTATGATGTAAGAATTATATGAGCGTAAAGAGTGAGAAGAAGAAAAAAAATTCAGTGTCGAAAATCTACTGTACCAGTACTTTTTATCTTCAGATCCTTCCTCTTCTATTGCCAGCTCTGCAACTTCTAGTTTGTATTCCTTGCACACTTACACAGCAGTCAAAATGTAACTTAAAGATGGCATAATAGTCAATGCCCACTGGTAGCACAGCAGTGCAGTCACGGCGCCCTTCAGCAAACATTGAAAGCTTTCACCACCCATTTATTTTTTTTTATTTCTCATATCTTGAAAACACTGTTTTGAATGTATCATATGTCCCTGCATAAGTATTAAGTAGGATATCTAGTTACTGTGCAATTTATGAACATTTACAGTCCTTAATTTTGTTAGTTGGCTTATTGCTCAATGTACTTTTTAATGTATTGGTGTAGGTAATAATGTATTTGTACACCAAAGTTTTACAGGGTGGGAGCTCAAACAGGACCTCTGTTCCTATCAGATATTTTGTCAAACGTGTTTGGTTTAGGTGCTGGAAAACAAGTGATCACCACTGTGAATTCTGGTTGCACAAATAAGGGAAAAAATGCTTTATTCTGTTCATAAAGATAAGGGAATATGATGAAAAATTCCGGTTTCCCATGACTAATTCTGAATGATTGATTATGAAAAGCTGCAGGGAGTAAATAAGTTCTCCAGTAATTTAAGTGTTGGAGTAATTTGCAGCATTTATGAGAGATGCCTGGCAAATACAGGAACGTGTGTGTGTGTGTGTGTGTGTGTGTGTGTGTGTGTGTTATTGTGGCATAGCTGTGTGTGCAGACCCACCTAGTGGAGGTACAGCAGAAACTACGAGAAATTTTTTTCCCTGCTAGGTTTTCCTTCCAAATTTGTATTAACTAGACTGATAAGGTGCCCTTCCACTAGCAAAACTGTGTGTCTGGATTTGACTGGCATTGCAGTAGCAGCTGCAAGGTGCAGCATCTCTCATGTTCCTCATGATAGAACTTGGTAGAGAAGGTCAAACCTTAGGCTGGGATAGTTGGATCTGGCAAGAATAAAAAATGAACTTGGTTTATACCGTTTGCAATTTTAAATGAAACGGCGTTCAGAATGCAGAGTCTGAAATATGTTTTCACGTTTATCTTCTTTCTACAGGAATGAGCTAGAACGCCAGTTTCTCGAGCTGTTGCAGTTCAATATTAATGTTCCCTCCAGTGTTTATGCCAAGTATTATTTTGATTTGCGTTCCCTGGCAGAAGCGAATAACCTGAGTTTTCCCTTGGAGCCCCTCAGCAGGGACAGGGCATATAAACTTGAGGTAAGACTCTTTTTGGAATGCTCAGTGTTAAATATATAGGGGGATTTGGAATTTCTGCCTTGTTTCTCCCTTCTCCCATCTCTTCCCAGATACTCCCAGGGGATATTAGAATATCATGAGCCTGATTTTTGTAATGGTTTTGTTTGTGCTTTGTGCTTTGAGTATTCATGGCTGTGGGGACAGCTTTTTGACCTAGTTTGCTTCATGCTTTACCTTGCTTCCCATTTCTTTTTCAATTGCAGTTGTCTGTACTGGCCTTGTGAAAGTACCCACAAATTTTAAAATTAGTTTATTCACAGTCTAGTGTTGTGTGTTCATTTGGTTTCTTAAAATTGATTGTCCACCTTAAATGACAGAATATTAACAAGTGTTGCTGAAAATAGCAATTCCATGTTCTTGTTATCTGCAAGGACTCAACTTCATGTGGATCCAAGTCTGTTATCTTCTATGGTCTCTCAGTAAAGGGAGAGCAGAAATGAGCGCATGCCTTTAGTGAATAAGTCATGAATGCTTATGAGACATGGATATACCATATGCCAAAAGCACTGTCAGATGGTCTGGACCTGTGAAATGCTGGGCACTGTGAATACCACAGACACAGGAGGAATTTATATTATCGGCTAATTGTGGGCCCTTCGCAAGAGTGCAATATATTTTTCCTGATTTTTGTAGTATGTTTTTCAAATATGGGAATTACTGCACTGATTGTGCATTTTGTTACTAATTTTGAAAATTTTCATTCAATGCAGGCTGCTTTTGACAGAACACATCTTTAATTGCATAACATCTTTGCACTGGAGGTTGTTTGCCTGTGGGTTAGACTGAGCTTTGCATGTTCTGAAATTCCTAGTGCCCCTGTAGAAAAGGCAGGCAGTTCTGTGCACGTTTTTGTGGGGGGAAATGGTGCGTGGGAAGGTTAATTGACTTGTTTGTGACTCTAATGGGAACTGAAAATGGTGGAGAAAGAATCAAAGCAAATTTCACTAAAGTTGTATTTCTCATTCTTTCTAAATATTCTTTCTAAATTTCACAGATAGCTCCAATAAGAATGTCATTCTGTGTATGGAGAGTGGTCTCAATTTGCATCAGATTTTGTTTCTATTAAAGAGAATATTAAAATTCATTTGGATCATAATCTTACTTGAAAAGAGATGGTTTACTGAGTTATGGGGGTCTTGAGAATAAGTGCTATGGCCTTTATCAGAATTAAGTGAATTACTTTTTGATTTAGCACACATTTTCTTAGCACGGTCTGTATCATGCACAATGTATAACAGCAGGTTACAAATGAAGGTAACAATGATAGCTCTTAAAACCTTAGAAGAAAAGAAAAGTAGGAAATTACTGTAAATACCCAGAGAATAGTGGTAATTCTACTGTACTAGCTAAAGAAAAAGCATATTTAAAAACAACTAGTGGAAGATTTTTTCAATAAATCTGTATTATTAAAAAATTCCTTGTGTTGGGGAAGCTTTATGCTGCCAGCAGAAGCTGGCTGTAAATAACCCTGCTAACCAGAGGATGTCTTCAGGGTAGAGTATCTGCTGTGAAACCAGCTTGGTCTGCCACCTCCTTGCCTCTGTATTCTGTGGCCAGAAGGAAGGGAACTGCCTTGTTCCCTGGCAGTACGTCGTTGTCATTAGTGTGCCCTTGAAACTACTTGACAGCATAATTTATAGCCCAGTTCCCTGTGCACAGTTAAGCATTTAGCTTGCCAAGAGTTATCAAAATGCATTTGCAGCACTTCTCTAGTCTCTCGTGTGCTGTTCAGACCAGAGTTCTCTGTTTTTAAAACAGTTGCCTGGATTGTCAAGTGGAGTAGATGTAGTACCACACAGGCTGTGATATTTTTGATACTGGGAGAAAAGCTGCAGTCTGTGATGAGAGACAACAGCCTCACAGCAAATGTATGCATGCAGCGGAAGGATTTGCCTTTTCTTGTAAACTGAAAGGACCTTGCTCAGTCCTGAGATGGAAGCAACGTGCTGGCATTTGAGATCACAAAAGATCTTGCGTAGAGAAGTGTCTATATTATAAGACATTTTTGCTACTTTTGCATTTTAAAGCTGTTTTTTCATATCTAAAGCAGCAGTCTTATATCTGACATGGCAGAGTCTGCATTGTGATTTCTGCAAACATCATGACATACTGGTGATGATGAAAAAAACCACACCAAAAAGACCAAGGACAAGGCTAGTAAGAAATATTTCTCATCAAAAGGAAATGCTGGACAAGATCCATCAGCTTTCCATTGCTTTCTTGAGCATCTGCAATGGATGTAACGTTTTGTCTTATATAATGTTCTCACAATTGAACAATTAGAAGCAGCTTTGTCTTTTAAATGACAAAATGAAAGTAATTTTTTTAACCTTTTAATAATCTGTGGACTAAAATGTCCTGAATTTTACACCAGTCCACCTAGTAGCCAGAAACTATTTTTATGACCCCTCTTGGGTTTTTTTCGTGTAGTATAGAATCAGGCAAGTTAAAAATGGCAAATAAGCTTTCGTTAGGTCATCCAGTCTGTCCACCTGCCAATGTTGTTTGTTCCAACCAGCATATGTTATAGTGTGTTTTGTTCTTCCTTTTAATTATGTCAAATGTCAGGGCTTCCTTTGCTTTTCCTGAGAACTCTTTTCTGATATGGGAGATATTTTTCTGCCAAGAAGGTTGTTGGGTGTCCAGCCTTAATGCACTATTTTGTCATTTCCTACTCTTGCACCTGGTTATTCTCCCTTGTACTGCACTAAATATGAGTCAGATTCTCCTCCTTGGGTTAAGTGCACGAAACGTGTCTGCCCTATTGCTGCTTGTGATCTTAGCACAGTGCTTGCTTCAAGGATAGATTTCCAAGAGCATTCATTAGTGCACTCCCAATTTGACTGACTGAATGTTGTCTGAGATCTTTATTGTTAGGATGGTGCTTGAGCACATAGTTCATATCCTTTGAAATATGTGCTGTTTTCTTGACCCTAAAGAGACACAGTCCCATAGATCAAACAGAGAAAAAAGAGGAGAAAAATACGCAACTTACAAGCAGAGAAGTGTGTTTATATCTCTTCAACTTGCCAGTGTCACAAGGACTTGATTGCAGTTCTTTGTGTTCTGTATGTTCAGAACTCTGAGCCAGGAAGAAAAGGAAGAGCGAAATAGAGCAAAACTTGCCTTTTTGGGTTTTAGGAGTAACCAAGTGCTTTTTTTCATCCTTTATAACTTAAGGAGAACCACCGTAATCACATTTCTTGGTAGACAGCTCTTCCAGACTTCATGCTGTTTGTCCCCGCTGAGTTCTCTCTGGTTTGTCAGTTTGGGAGGGTGCAGCACTCACAGTCATGTGCCTTTGTGGATTTCTGGTAGTGAACCCATAGCCAGCCATGCTGCTTTCCTGCCCTGCACAAACGTGCAGGCAGCCAAAATTTGTACTATTTCTGCTACTATTGCTACTACTACTACTACTACTGCCATTCTCTACCCTTCTTTCTCCTTACTTGTCCCCTCCTCCAGTGATGAAATCTCTAGGAGAGTCATATAACTCGGCAGAGGAACTGACTGTAGTTCTGTATGCATGTCTGTAATATATATGTGGAAGAATATATATGTGTATGCATTCCAGCTGATTACATACATTACAGTCATGTCCAGCAAAATTTCACATGGTGGATTAGTGTTGCTATTTTTTAAGAATGTTTTGATTTGACATGAGAAATGGTCCCTTGCAACTGTCAGAAATTGGTTTATTTTTCTACAAATAAAAGCAACAGAAATATCAGATGATAGAAAGATGTTTATAACTATTTTGATTTATTTGAACTGAAGAACAATAATAAATATTTACAAGTTTCTGCTTTTGTCTTGTTTCCCCATATGTTATATTAAAGTTGACTAACTGCTTTGCCAAGGAGACTCCAAATGTCGCTTTTGCAACTTAGTTGCAAATGAAGAAGCATCTTTAGATACAGAACTGCTTTAAATGGCAGTGTGTTTCTTATCCATATGATTCATCAGCATAGCCTAGAGATGCCAAATATTAAGTGTCACTTCCAAGCAACATTTTATTTTGTCTGACCAAGTGCCAGAACAGAAATTTTCCTGTGTCACACAGGCAATTTTGAAGTGATTACCTTCTCTGACTGCTTGATGCCTAGGGTAATAGTCTGATTTGGCAGGCGAAAGAAGCTGAGCTCCACCTCAGTTCACCGCTTCGTCATGCCATGCCTTGGCACATTAATTCATGAATAAACTCTTCTAACCTATTGAATTTTAAATCCTATTGAATTGTATAAACTCTTGTAGTCCATCAAGTTCCTAGTTAAATTAAATAAAATTTTATTAAGCAGTTTTAAGTGAGTGAACTTACGGTCTAAAAAGTGATAGAAATACTTATGTTATTTTGTTCTGTTGTTCTCTTCATGTGCACCATGGAGGAAAACCGTGTTCAAGAGTAGTCTTAATAAAAGGAAATTCAGTTTTCAACTGAAAAGTAGCACCTGGTATCTTGGTGGTGGTAGCCTTTATGTTGTTTTGGGGTTTTTTGTTTTGTTTTGTTTTCTAATTTAATGATGTTTCGTGACTGGCTTGACCAGAGCATTAGATGAACTTGCTCTCAGATTTTTGAGTTGTGTGCTTCTGCCATACTTGCCATCTTTGCAGGACTATTCAAATTAAAGGACTCTGCACTGCTACAACTTGCTGTGCTATAGAAGTATAGATCAAGAGAGAAAGTGGTGATCCATGGAGTCAGGCTGTTTAATTATTTGTAATGCCTTGTGTTGTAATCAGACACTTCTACTGGTTTTGTTTGTACAGTATTCTTTATTAAACATCTTATCTTAAGGCACAACTTGAAAGCATTGCTGAGTAAATAAAAAATGCTGCTTTAGTTTGTCATATTTTTTAATTTGACCTTGAGTACTCCTTGCAGTGAGCTTTCTCTGCAGTTCTGCAGTTTGATTGCCAGAGTTGACATCTCTACCGATGCCAGCTACAGCCTGTCCCAGCCATATGAACTCTAATAGACAGGCTATTTTAGGGAACAGTATATTCATGCATATGAGGTCCATAATAAATACTATTTTTAAACTTTGCTGCAAACAGTAGAAGAAACATCAAACATTAACTCCAGCGTAGCATTAAAGGAGTTGACACTTGAATAATGTTTGTCTTTCTCTTCAAAAGGTTTAAAAATGGCTATGTATTTATAATGTGAATTAAATTATTCTGAATGTGAGTTACATTTCCCTCTGGCACTATATAATATAGCCCGGTCACATAGAAATCAGCATCTGCTTCCGAAAGGTGAGTAAACATCAGCTCAGGAGGCAAAGCTAGGTGAGTGTTCTGCAAGACCATTTCTCAGTAGAAAAAATATAATTACAAGACATTTTAGGAGATGAAAAATTTAAGAGATACCCTCTTTTTAAATTCTCCAAATATACTTACAGTTTCTGTAGTTGTCTTACTACGTTTTTAGACAATGTTTCACCAATTATGTGTGCTACATCAGTTACCTTGTGGAAATGGATAAGCATTGTCAGCTGCCTCAGTGAGATTTGTGATGGTTCACCTGCAGAGAAAAGGCTTGGGATGTGCTGAGTCCTTCTAAAGCTGCCATGTGGGGCAATGCAGGCCTTCCTTCTGAGACTAGTGAAATGAAAACCAGGATTTGAGGACAGCCTCTTCGTGTGTTTTGCTTAATGAATTCACTTTTTGTAATTCCACCTGTATGTAGAAATCTGCATTTAGTCCTGCTTTACCTGTACAGCCACGGGCAATGCAATTGAGGGTTTTTTCATCTTTCCTCTTACAGGCCATTTCTCGCTTGTGTGAAGATAAATACAAGGACTTCAGGAAAGCTGCAAAGAAACGGTCAGTCAGTGCTGACAATCTGACTGTGGTTAGATGGTCCCCTGCAATTATCTCCTAACAGAGGAGACTGGAATATTCCTATGGACGTACTGTTTCATCCATCCATTTTTTTCAGAGTGGGCTGGGGGCGGGGGGATAAAGAAAAAAAGACTTTTGATTTTTTTATTTTTGAATCAGTCAAGCTGCCTTTACAGTGCCTCCCCATTGTGTAGCACACGAGTAAAATACCTAACGGAAGGAGAAATGGAGAAATCGGTGTTCAGGAGAGAAGATCGGCAACAATTATTTTCTCACTTCCACTAACAGCTTTACACTTTTTATGAGGAAACAGCAAATCAGGTGCTTGGAAGAAGAAACAAAAAAGTGAAGTAGAGGCAGAAAAATATTTAAGAACTGTGCCATTTTCTATTATACTGTACCCATGAAGGGAAATGGCAGCATGAAAACAAACATATAGTCAGATGACTGTGCACTAGAGGAATGACGTTGGGAGAGTTCCATCTTAAAGGTTTCTCTTAATATCTTTTTTTGTTGTTGTTGTTGTTTTTTTTGCATTCCTCATTGCTGCTTCCCAGGATAAATTCTTCCCCTAGCACAGCAGGAAATACAAAGTCTGTATTTACAGTAGCACAAGCCCCTGAATAAATAGCGTTGGGTTTTTTCACTGCACTTTTCTCTGTAACCTGTCTTATTAGCATTATTCTTCTTAATTATTATGCATATGTTACATTTCTTGTATGCCTTTTATTGTATTTCAAAAGAGAGAACTTGACCATAGTGCTGAACCAAAAGTGTGTACAGGGATCAGAAGATCTTCGTAATTTCATGATGTGTTTTATTTATAGTATACTTGGGTGCGTGTGCCTTCCTGAGTTCTTGGATTCATTTATTTTTCCGTAATATAAAGATACAGTTGTTAAAGTCTTGAGATGATGATGATAAGACTTGGGCCAAATCTCTGAAATTTGCAACAGATCTTGTGATCCTTTTTGCAGATTTTCATAGCATTAGAAGTTTAGCAGAATTCATTCATTTTGAGGGAGATTTTTTTTTGTATGGCCTGACAAGTTCATTCCTTCACCTCCAGGTCCATTGTTGCAAGCAATATTCTCAATTTTTATATGTTTACTTTAAATCAAAGTGAGTCTGTTTGTATAAAATAAAAAATAATAAAAAAAATTGTTCCAATGAGAAGGCCTGTAGAAGAGCAGAATGGAAACCTTAACAAGGTATCTGTCACAAGGAGATTTGATTTGGAAGCTAAAATACAAACCCTTATGATTTTCAGTGTAGGTGCTTATAGAAATTAAAAATAACCAAACTGTGAATATAATTTCCAACTCGGATTATTAAACTCTTCCGTTGTTGTTATTATTTCCCTCTTACTGTGGCTGTTTCCCCCTTGGCAATTGCAAGAACCTTTTATACAAAATTACTTGTCAGTATAAGCATATTTGCTTCGTAACACCGCAGGGTGATTTCCCCCCCCCCCTTTTTTTTTTTTGCACAGTTTAAAAAGATACACCTGAAAGCTCTCAGTTGCCTGAAATCCTGTCCTTGTGACTATCGCTGAGCAGAGTGGCAGCAGACATCCCTGATTTGTGCACTACTGTTGTGACCCACAGAGTTTCCGTGCTTGTTTCGTTAAGCCCTATGGGCTTGTAGCACACCTGGGGGCCCAGAGGTGCACACTTGACTCCCAGAGCGATGCTCGTCCGGGTCCTCCAGGAGGGGAGGCACCCACAGAATTGAAGGAGTGAAACCAAACAGTTTTCTGTTACCTTTCCAATGTGATTTGTTTAGTTTGAGACATGAAGGCTTTGTCCATAAATTCTCCTGATGTCCTTTGGGCCTTTAAAATAATCTAATTCTTATCACTTCTTGTTGTGCCAATGCATCAGAACTGTGAGTACCCAAGTCCATTTTTCCCTTGAACATGGAATGTAAGGCAAGTGTTTATAACAAATTACAGCATTTGAAACCTCTTTACAGATAGTATCAAAAGGAACATTTTCAGAGCATTTGAAATTCATCCTTTATAAGCATAAATTTAGGCTTTAAAATATGTAAAATATTTTGATTTATCAACACTTTGCTAAACTATTTTCCATTTAACTTGATATCAGGAATATTGGTTTTATCCATTTCTGGGTGATAGAGATACGAACTTTGGATTATGTAAAGATACCAATGCATCTACTATAATTTTTGTGAAGTTTATTAAACTACTTTAAAGATTGTATAGTCTATTTATTGTATGTATGTACATACAGTCTGATACTTTAAAAAGTGGATTCCGTAAAACCTGGCTCAGTCTTGTTTAGACTATTGAATATCGTTTTAGCCTTGTGCACTGGACTCTACCTCTGTATAGGAGAATTTTCCATATTCTTAATTAGTACTGATTCTGTGATTAACTTGGTTATGTTTCTTGCACTAAGAATTAAAAAAAAATCTGCTGTAAGTGTGGATTTTTTCTTTAGTTTTACCATATGAATCCTCTACGTTTAGACGGATGTTTCTTTCCCTTATGGTTATGGAATAATTCTTTGCTTTTTCTTCTGGTTTGTTCCAGGGTTGCCAAAAATACAGTACCTGTCAGTAAATCTGAATGAGTGTCTTTTGTTTGCAAGGTATTCTATACCAGGTAATTAAAAATGAATTATTATTTAGGATTATGTTGTGTTTAGTGTAGTTTTTTCAGCATTACTGTATGGAAAATGCCATTGCAAAGTTAGAGAATCACCGGACATGTAAGAAGGGAGGAAAACCATATAGCATTTTAATTAACAGCACAAATACATTGTGTTTTGCTGTAAATGTTTTCTGGATTAAGGTTTTCATTATTGCTTTGGTCACCGGCTCAAAAATGAAAAGGTGTAGGAGATATAATAAACCTGTCCCTTCAAGCATCATTGTCTTAATGAATTATTTTTATATGTTGAGCCAGTGGGCCACTTGTTGGGTTATTTATATGTTGATAATTGTAACAATATTTGAAAAAGGCATCTTGTAAGGGTTTTGTTCATGCATCCATATGTAGCCCAAAGTTGTTTCCTTAAGTCCTTTTTCCAGCTGCAGACCTGTTTAGATTTGATTTGCTGTTTGTATTTCATTGTTTGTCAGTGACATATATCATCCTGACAGACACTGTCATGTGGGACTGGGAAGTCGTGGGAAAAAGTGCAAAAACAAAACAGTCAAATCACCTATTTCCACCATTCACAAACCAAACCAGTTATTAAAATAGCTACACGTGTTTTATTGCTAAAAAACATAAAAAATCCCATTCTGTAGCATGGTAATGGTTTTGTTTAGTTTGGGTTTTGGTATTTTCTTTGAGAGTGAGAAATGAGCATATATTGCATAATTACTATTTACTTTTATGTAATCTGAACTAACACCTTTAACACCTTCCTCTCTATCTCCCCTAGTGCCAGAAACTTTAGCTATAATATAAAGATTAGAAGTAACAAAAACCTCATCGACCAAAGGACAATGGTGGCAGATGACAAAATGACATCTGGTAATGTTGGCTATATTTAAAAATAGCAGTATGTGGGAGGGGATAGAGGAATTGAAAGTGTAGAAAAAAAACCCAAAATCTTAACACCCGAAACAACAAATTATTTACAACCATCTTTAGTTGATAATGAGCATTTCACTTTCCAGTGACATGTTTAAACTCTGAACTGAAGTTCTGCACATCCTCTGCAGACTCTTGATACTCTCTGCTTCTTGGTCTTCAAGTGGAATTCACTCAGCCTGCCTTTTAGCACTTTCCTCACTCCTGTTTAAAACACTTTTTTCTGTAATCAGAATTTCTTTTTCTTGCTTGAATTGTCAGTTGTTGACAACATTTGCCTACTCTGCAGTGAAGATTCCTCTTAGTGTCTCTAATGGGTTCTGAGAAATCAGCTCAACTACAAACACAAAACATGCCTGTGTGAATACACCTAGATGCACATGGAAGTGTATCTACACTCAAAGTGCAGTGTCTTTCTGCTGTTTCTGTCTTTCTTCTCTTCAACTGAACTCTGTCTTGAGGAAACCACAGAACTGATGAGACTCTGAGCTTCATAAACTAAGGTAATGATGGAAGATTCGTAGTGACCACTGTTCAGAGAAAATGCTTTAAAAAGGGGAACAAGATTTAGGAGAAAAGCTGCTGCTCATAAGGAAAATAGTGATAGCAGACATAGATTATGATGCTGAAAAGGATTGTGTCATAGTGTGTGTGAACCTGCTTTTCTGGATCTTCTTGTGAGAATCCATGAAAAGTATGTGAATTGCAGAGCCACAGCTTGAAAAGGACTGAGTGCACTGAGGGCATTGAGACACTGGGACAAGTTGCCCAGAAAAGCTGTGGATTCCCCATCCCTGGAAGTGTTCAAGGCCACATAGGATGAAGCCCTGAGCATCCTGATGTAGTGGAAAGAGTCCCTGCTCATGGCAGGAGAACTGAAACTAAATGATCTTAAAGATCCCTTCCAAATCAAGCGAAGAAAGCCAGGCTTGAGTTTATTTCTGTTGCCTGGCCTGGATCATTTGGCTCTTCCCACTAAACAAAGCAACAGGATGGCAGGAATGAAAGAAGGCAGATGACAGAGCAGTACAAATAGACTGTATTTCTTATGTTGCTCCTAGAACAGTTGGCCTAATGCAATTTGATGTGAAAAAAGAGAGTTGTTTTTTCATGTCCTTTACACCATATGTGATGTGTTTCAGCATTGTCAGCAGAGGCTTTCAGCTGTTACACCTGGAGATACTGTTTGGTGATGATATGCTAAGCAAACTTCTTGGTGTGGTGAAAAGTGACTGTATGCTTATGAGCTGTCTAGAATCTCTATAAAGAGTTTGTAAAGCTCAAGATGTAAACGGTCTCTACAGATGGAAAGCAGCAAATAACAACAAAATGTCAAAAACTATATTTTGTAAAATATGATTTCCCAATGCACTTACATAATTTTCTTAATGTATGTAATTTAGTTTCAGATGTTTTTTCCTTGTATTTCTGACACATAGACTGGGGCGCTGTGGTAACTTGTGCAGGAAAACTTGAAGCTGGAAAATCTCTGGAACTACCACTGCCACCCCTTCAAATTCACTGGCAGTGAAGTGAATCCTCAAAAAGCAGATAAAGACTTTCTCATGTGACATGAGGGCTTTTCTAAACAGGCATTAGAGTAAAACCTTCATGTAAGAGATTCCACAGCACACTTAAGTATAGAGCTAATTCTTACCTGTATGTTTTCTTGCTTCACTGCTCGGGGTTTTCATGCCCCTGTATTTTAGATGTTAATATAAATTATTCTCCATGGAAACAGTATCTTGGGAACTGGCAGCTGTGATACTCTTGCTGTCTTATATTTAAACAATACAGATCATCCTGTGGCCACATACTTCTCTTGAATGTATTTCAGGCAAGTGAAGCGTTCTGCTGTAGAAAAAGCGGAGGCCACAGAGAGGAGGATTAGTGTGCTAAAAGGGCTATGAGGCACAATTAAGTGTGTATCTTTTAAAAATAATCCAGGAAATAGCGATGGGAAAATGCATTTGTACCTTCTGTGCTGTCAATGCCAAAAGGCATTGATGACATTTTGAGAGGTGTGATGGTATTAAATTTTTTGGGCAAAGAGTTTCAGGGATTATTGTCTCCTTTCAGTGGGACAGGATATGCAAATTGTTTTGCCATAGATCTAAGGAGGAGGAAGACTAGGCTGTGCTGAGCAAAATAGTACAGAAGAGCATGTAAAATATATACACCAAATAATCCTGAGTACCAAGCATTAGCATGGCAGAACTGTCCTGGTGTTGGTACACAATTGCGATGTTTGGAAAGTACTGGTGGTCACCGTACTTGCATAATAACATCCTGTTCCTTTTTTGTGCTTACAGTAAAAGGTCATCCCTTTGTAGGCCAAAGTTTAGTACACATTGTCAAATATTAGAATATAATCAATAATATTTGGAGGTAGACCTTGCAAAAAAAAAGTCAAAAGTATAGTAAGAGTTCCTGTTAAGAACAAAAACTGCAGGGGGTAACCTGATGCTCCTGTGGGGCTTCATCAGTATGAACATTAGGTAAAGAGAGTCTCCTGCTCGTGACAACTCTCAGTACATGTCAGTCACACTTCTGAAGTCACAGGTTGGGAAGGTGAGAAGAGTTGCAGAGAACAGCCCCGTTGCCCCCCAACAAATAATAACAACCCAACCCAAAGTCCTTTGTAGTTACAGTAATTCTACATTAGACGTAGCAGAGTTTTGGACAGAGATGGAAAATTATCTTCCAACCTAGCTAGTTGCTTTTCATAAAAGTGAAAATGGTTTCAATGTCTAAATCACCGCCAGCATTTGTAATGTTAAATATTTAATTTATTACTGCCAACAGGTGCATACCTTACCTTCTGCCGTAGAAAGGAGTCCACAGTCTGAGTGTGTACTCTACCAGTGATTTACAGGGCGCCTATTCTAAATCTCTCCTCTGAGAACTAGAGGAATGATTCCTGTAACCTATGAAAATAGTTGGGTGTATCTTGATAATTTTGAATGCTGTCAGGTAAGGCGATCTTCCAGATCTGCCTGATTTAAGGCTTTGGATCAATGGTTCCTTCAGCTGAACAGAAATAAATACTACAAAGCATAAAGCGACAGTACTGACTTCATCTAGAGAAACTGTGGTCATGTCACCCTGACACTGAGCTTCAGTGAACAAAGGGCTGGCCTGATTCTCCTGCTTCCCCATTTAATCATGAACCTCAGTGAGAACATTGTCAGTGTTTCTGACCTGTGAGAAATCTAGACAGTGAAATCACTGCTTTTCTCTGGTGGCCTGTCACTGTTGTACATCAGAAAGGCTTTTTTTTTTTTGTTCTGTTCTGTTTTGCTGGCATGTGGCAGAACAAAGTTGTTCTGCCCCTTAAAGTGTGCAAATAGCTGAACCATGTGTTAGCTGAAACTGTGCTCAGATATCTGATTCCCAGCTGTGACATTTTCCTGTAACCTTTTCTAAAATAATTTTCTCTTAGAAAAAGGAACCAGGGCAAGCAATCAGTATTAAATTTTCTCTGAAATATGTAGCAAATCAGGATCTTGATTTTTCCATTTTGGACTTTTTTTTTTGTATAATTTCAGACTTGAACTAATTTTTCCTTGACAGCTCAGTACAAGTATGCATGTGAGCATTTATTTTTGGTTTTAAATTGCATTAGATAAGGAATTTCTGTGGCAGTTGCTACAAGAAAAAGCAATTATTTAAAATGTCATTTGAACCTGTTGTTTGCCCCCTGAGGAATGCATTTTTCTGGATTCTTTGACTTACTTAGAATAGGTAAATCCAGTGATACAAGATTGCACGTTTTGGCCCTGTCCCCTTCATTCTGTTACATGAACAATGAACTTTTTACAATATTCCAGTATTTCTAAGAAATTTTACACATTTCCAATACTTCAGTATAAACTGAGAGCTTCACAGGATTGGGAATGCAGACGACAGAAGAAAACTGTATCTTTGATTTCTAAAAAACAGAGGGGGATAAAATAGAGCAGATTCTAGTGTCTATCTCCCTCAGCTTTTCTTCTTCCTAAAGTGAAGTGTAAAAGTGCCCTTGGGCTGAGCCAACACCCAGGCTGAGGAAGTAGGTGAGGAACTCAGGCTTCCCACCCCACAAGTTCCTTACCCTTGTCCTTGCAGCCACAAGCCTGAGCTGCTGCTCTGGGCACTGAGATGGAATTCTGTGGGTCTGCACTGGTTTGTGTTATCAAATGTATCTGTACAGGACACAGTTCGGTGAAATTGGGTCTGTATGACTGGGCAGCCCCAGTGCACCTCTCACCTCACCCAGATTTTTCCCTGTATGGATCGCATGCATCAGTCTCTGCATCTTGCCTGGCCTTTCCTGTGCTGTTCTGTCACCGCAGGCTGTGCAGTGTCTCGGGACCTGCCTGCTGGACAGAGCTCCTGGCATTCCTAAACACACCTCACTGGGCCTCCTCCCTGCTCCAGAAGGTGGTATTTGCATTAGCAGCAATGCCTCTCTCGGTGTTAGATGACACAGATAATTGGTAATCCCAAATCAGAGGATGGTTTGGGTCAGAGGGAACCCTAAGGATCATCTCACTGCAACCTCTCTGCCATGGGCAGGGACACCTTTACTAGAGCAGGCTGCTCAGGGTCCCTTCCAGCCTGACCTGCTTGCTTCGTTTTGTTTATCTGCACATCCTTCAGCAGTGTATTTAGTGGGGTTTGTGCATTAAATCAGTGGCCAGGCAGGATGGAAGTCTCATCATTTACACTGGTGTAACAACACCTGCCCTGAGAGCAGAGGCAGAGCTGATCTGAAACACTGAGCTCTCACCTGAGGCACTGTTAGGAACTTTGGGTTACTTTATCAATGCTGGGAGAGTTGAAACCTCTAAATCTGGGGATGATTCATTTAGTTGCTGAAGGTAGGAAGGAACAGCAGGGGGGCCCATTGCTTGAACTGAAAATTGCTGTTGCCTATCTGAGCATCACAACCTGGAACAGGTTCTGCAGATCAGAAACAGCGGTCTGAGGGATTCTGCTACAAACATCTAAAGGGAGCATTAGTCAATACATGAGTAGCTGTAACATTAAAGTGAAAAACTTGGTCCTCCTGACTCCTTCTATGTGAGAAACCACAGTACCACTGTGGGGGAATGCAGTTTAAGCATGTCCTGAAGTACTCATGCTAAATTTCAAAAATATAAGACCTTCTAAAGTCTATATTTTTGCATATAAATGAATGTGGCCATTGAAGGAAAGGTCAATCATCCTATATGTGTGTAAATACAACATAACTTCCTTTGTCATGTACATAAAATAATAAAGTTTATTCAGGAATGCGGGTGTATCATATACCATTATTCTCTTTGGTGATTTATTGGATTGATTCTCCAGAAATGAAAACATCATTGGCAAATTGTGTGGGTTAATGTATTTAAACAACTGTTCTTTGAGGTGTTTCCTAGGAGGTTTTGGATGGCTTAAATCTTTTTTCCCCAGAAAGGGAAGTAAAGGCAGCCAAAAGAGAAAGCAGCAAAATGTAACAAATGGGGGGTGGGGGGGGGGTGTGGAAAGAGGAGAAGCTGAAATAGTAACCGCAGTTAGGACAATGCAGGTCACAAGGGAATATATCCATAAATATCTGTGGCCGGTTAAGAGAACTAATACGATTTTTAGTAGCGTCAGGAGCACAGTAATTGGTAGCAATTTTGTAGATTAGGTTGAAATGGCAAAGTGTCTGTCATAATTCAGGGGCGGCAGAAAGATTGAGTTAATGGCCCTATTTTGTCTTTGTGTGCTGTGTTCGTGCCTTCCCGTAGCAATAAAATTTCATTTCTGTTACTGGTACTAAAAGAACTTTCAGTGGAAGCTATTTGATATCTTGGAGTGGCAAAATCGCTTTACCCAGGTGGTCTGAATGGTTTTGCTGAGACAAAGCTTGGCTGGCTGGAGATGTTTCTCAGTTCTGGGTGGAACTACCTTTAGAAGAAAGCTTAAGGAGAGCAAGTGTAGATATGGGAGAAGGTTTATTCTGTGTTTGTGCTGCGCACAGCGAACGGAGAGGCTGAAGTGCCGTGCAAGTGGTGGGTAAGTAAATGGAGCATAATCAGTAATCCCTGCTGTTTCATGGAAAAGAGACCGTCAGACTATCATTTAAAAACAGTGGACCTAAATCGGTGTTCTGCCCCATTTTTGCTGTGGTTTACCTTCCTAGCAAAATCTGACTGCTCTCTGCTTTGATCCCAGTAGGATTTGCCAGTGCATTTATCCATCCTGTGAGGTTTCCCTGCCTCTGGAAAACATCGGGAGCTGCTCCAGGATGGGGAGCAGTGCTGGTGTGTTCCCAGCTGCAGCCTGCCTTGGGGCTGGGTCCTGTGGGGATATCCACTCTTGGTCAGCTTTGTCTGTTTTCCTTTGCTCTCTAAAACATTGGAATAAATCCTTCAGGATCCATGTTACTCTTTTAAGGGTTTGGTAAAAATTTTCAAAGGAATGAATGAGAGCTGAGTATTGAACTCCTATTAATTTTACTAGGGACTGAGACATTGAGCAGAATTTTATGATGCTTTTCTCTTTAAAATAAAAAATCCTGGTTGACAGAATAGGGAGAATATGAATACCATTGCAGTTTAATGAGGGAGTTCCTTGTGTACTGCCCAGTATGTGTTGAGTTCATTAGCGATGATTATTAAAAACGGCTTTTGAAAGAGAACAAAGCAGAAACCATGGAAACTGTAGGCAACTGGCATGGTAGGACTGTATTGTAAAGCAAAGGTTTGGGGTGGACGGCAAATTCAAATCCTGAAATAAAAATTTTGGGTTTGTTTTCCTGATATGGAGGTTGACTTATCTGACCTTTTTTTACAAGGACTTTTTACAAGGCCACGATAAACTTAAATAAGCAGATTATTAGTAGGTCACAGTTTAAGGTCAAAACAAGCCTCATAAAATCATAAGGTGGTGTGCATCTCATAAAGGTGAGGTGCAAAAACTGAGTTTTGTGTTGTCCTTTAAACGGCCAGATGTACATACATAAGTTGTACACCCTGATATCAATGCAAGAAAACTAATAATTCTTTTCTCTAGTAAGTTGTGAGTAGCATCTATGAGGAATATTAGATTTTTCCCTTCATTGCTCATTAAACACAGCTGAAGATCAAAATTTCTCATTATGAAACAGTACGATAGAAGTACACATTCTTTTTAGACAGAAATACTCTTCTGGATAAGGATTTCATTATGCACAGGATACAGCTTTTATTTATTTAAAGCCGTATTTTCAAGAGGTAGATGAGATTTAATGTAAAGTACTTTTTGACTTCTGCATAGGAATGAATTTGACTTGAAAATGACATTTCTTCACATGTGAGAAGAAGTCCAGAGTTGGTACGGCCTGCAGCGGTTCCTGAAGTTTAAGCGTATGTGAATTAGAGGGGGGAAAATCCCATATCTCTTTTCAGCTTCCCTCTTTCATTTCTGTGTTAGTTTAGCCTTTTCCCCAGTGCTTGGTTTAATGACCACGCAGTTACAGTGCATCTGTCCATGGTGAAAGAAAAAGCAGTGTCAGTGTTCAGTAACAGAGACAACAGTACAGGGTTTGTTTCTTAAAATGATCAGCCATGAAATACAAGAAGGTGTAAAGAACTCTTATTTTGAATCCACAGTGGCTGCCTGTCTGTTAAATCTAAAATGACAGATTTATTTACTGAAATCCACAACCAGCACAGTAACCCCTTTTGTTGTGCATGTTGCAAACACAGATATTTGCTCTCCACAGCTCTAGCAATATTCATGCCTAGAAACAAAGTATTAAATTTGGTGAGCCAAAGATATTCTTGCAATCTTCTGTTTATTATGAAATCTCTTTCCCAATTACCTAAGGCATTTTTCTTATTTGAACAATTTCTGTGGTATCAGCACACCATGCTTTTTGCCTGCCTGACCATTGCTACGTGTGGACCTGCTTGAGGGAAGGACTCCAGATGTTGGGCACTAATGAAACATGTAATCACCTGCTTCATCATGAAATACAGGATCCCTAAATATTTCAAACCTTCAGTTTTGCATTTGGCACTGAAAAAAAGGTAAGTGTAAAGCTCAGTGTCAAATGTTAAGTGCAAAATTTAAAAAAGAGCTGAAATCTCTCTTATACAGGATTTTTTTGGTGTGTGTTACAGCAGAGCAAATTTCACTAATAATGTCATGTGCTCATGTAGCTACCTATTTCTGTGGGAGTTAGGCAGATATTAATAATGTGCATTTGAAAATCCGGTGGACCCACTTTGTATTTTCACTACTTAGTAAATTAAATACTTCTGCAGAAATTGGCCCTTAACTCCCGAATGACAATGTATTTGTCATTACTTAATTTTCCTTCATATCTGTCTTGAAATGTTCAAAATTCTTGGTTGGGTAGCTGTGAGGTGGCTGAAGGAAAGTCTGACAAGAACTGCTTTTTCCATTTGTTGCCCTCTTAGAAGCAGGCGCCCTTTAGAAAGATGACCTTTCTGAATCTTCAAATATTTAGAATAAGGGGCTCTGTTTGAGACAATGGAGGAGAATGGTCCAAATCCTTAAGAGCATGCAGTAAAACACAGTCTTTTTTTAGATTTACTAAATTAGTAGTGGAACAGTGAGACCACACGACACGTGTGAGGCACTGAGGCACCAGGCTTGAGTGTCTGAGAGGACCGAGCTGGTGAAAAGTCACCAAGGTTGAGTGCAGTCCATATGAGCAATTACAAATGAGCTGAACTTCACTGTTCTGAATGTCCTTCTGGGCTGTTTCAGACACACATGCATAGGCATTTATGGATGTTTGAGCATGTGTGCATGCAGCTCCTGGGAATGGAAGGCAGGAAGAAATGGGGAAGAGGGAGGCACATTTATTGAAAGTTTCCTTTCCTTGCCCTGAGCTCTGCTACTTCTGGGGACTGACACATTAGAGGCTGAGCAGTGGGAAATAGGAGCACATGGTTTAAGCTGCCCACTGAATAATTCATGATGGAAAACATTCACTTCTCCCCTGTCTCAGCGTGTGTAGGCTCTGGAGCCCAAAAAAGCTGGAGCTGTGATTGCCTTGCCTTTTCTGTGTCTGAATAGCTACGGTGGCTGTTCTGGGGACAGGCTGCTTTCAAGCGCATCTCCCACAGCAACAGCTGAGTGGCAGCTGGACAGAGGTGCCAGGGAATGCAAAGTGTGCAGAGCTGTGTGTGCCTGTGCAAAGCAAAGGGCTTTCCACGCTGTGCTGGCTCCGTGGCTGTGTGCGCTGTGAGGACTGGCGTGTTTGCATACGTGTCTGTGTGTGTGTGTACCACATGTGTCGTAAAAAGAGCATTTGTTCTGGACAACTTTTCCTATTACTTTGTCCTTCATGTCTAGCTTGTTCCTTTCTCTCACCCTTCTGCTGTATTTCACAAATTTTAGAAAGAAGGCCATCAAGATAAATTGCCTTTTAATGTGTACTGTCCTTTCCAAATGGATTCCCCTCCCCATTTACAAATCACCTTCAGAAGAGCTAGATTTACTGCAAGATTTGTCACTAATACATAATTTCTGCTAACTAGAAAAATTTAAAGTAGAATTTAAAATTAGACTTTAAAATATTAGATATGCATCTATGTTTTTTCTTTCTTAAATAATGATCTGCCAAAGAACATGGACTGAAAGGTCAGATCCCTTTCTGTATTTGGGAAGCTGCTATGCTGACCCATTTTGGCTTAACATTAATTAAATTGTTGGGAGGTTGCTTCATTGCCAGGTGCTGTGTAGGGTGAAGTCCCTCTTAGTGACTCCCACTTCACTGCACTTAGGTGTCATTAGTGTAGGTCTTGACTGGGTAAGATAGATGGGTTTGGGATTTGCCATGCCAGAGGAATGCCTTTATTTTCTGGGGGTTTTTTTTACATGTGATGTAGACTGTGGCACCCTTCAGGTGATGATTTGATCCTGAAGTGGCTTCACGCTAACTCTGCCTCACCTCTGGGTGTCATTCTGAGCCAAGGACTAGCTGAAGTGTCTCTGCTTTGCGTAAAGTAACCCAGGGCTAAGCCTAGGGAGGTGACACAGGTCCACACTGCAGTGAGATGCAGTTCCAGTAGTTCAAAATGTTTCAGTCAGTCACTCACAGTGATAAGAATCACATCTGTGAATGTTTTGCAGGATCAAGCCCTAGATCTGGGGTAAGGGGTTATAAATGTGGACAGCAGTTGTGAATTTTAAAATAGATTTAATTGTGTCTTCTTATGTTTCATTGTTTGTCTCAGGAAGATTTCCAGTAGCTTTTCTAGCCCTTCCTAAAATCAGATGTGATGAGGTACTGCTGGGTTTCAGAGTTTAATTTTACCAAAACCATGCCAGGGTTTTCTATCTGCCTCTCTTTTTAACTAGAATCCTGTGCAGGTTCACAGATCTGTCTGACAGCTTTCTAGGCTGGGAAGAGTTTGTGAGGTTCTAGGACTGGAGGGCATGTGGAGCAATGGTGCTGTGCATCTGTGCCCGTCCTCTGATGTGGGACACGGTGCCAAACCGTGGTGGCACTGCAGAGCTGGGCTCCTGCTGCTGCTGCATCCATGGCAGGAATAGTAAATCTCAGTCTGTAAACCTCTCCCTATTTCCTTACAGTCTTGACAGACCAACAGGGAATGCAGGGAACAACTAAAGATAAATAATAAACAAGGGGGATTGCATGGTGAGTATCTTCAGCTGTGATATGGAGAATCTTCTGATGGGAGCTGTGGCCAGGGGATGAGGAAACTGAAGCCTATGGTTTTGTGGAGATCAAACACTTTATAACAACCACCATGGACTGGAGCCCAAAGCTCGACTGGTGACAGAGGCTGGGGAAGAGGACACACCACAGAAAGGAGAAGGGTTGGATTCAAGTAAGCTGTCTAGAAAAGCTAACATTAAAGAAAGCTAAAGTTGTCTGAAAAAGCTAAAATATAATTCAGGCTTTCTGACCTAAGATAAGCTGCACAGTGACTCTGGAGGGTGCCTGCTTTCTTTCAGAAGAAAATGGGCCATCCCACCTCAGCACATCCATGCTGTGGGGTCAGATGTTGTTGCCTGGTATAGCTCCACGGGCAACAGTCTGGGGACTTAAATTCCAGGCTGTTATCCCTCTTACACAAATGGTAGAGGTCTCACAGCAACGACAAGCAAGGATATTTTAACTGGCAGTATTGACAGAGACAATTTATAGTCTATTGTGTGGATGCAGCTGCTGAGCATTCATATCCTGCCACCATCCTGGCATTCCTGACTTTATTTTTGACAAAGGATGTTTAACCAGGAATACCTTCATATCTCCATGTAATTTATATCTTGTCCATTTGCATCTTTTCTCTATGGCCTTTCTTCAGCTTTCCTTTCTTCCCGTACTTCTCACACACACATATCTCTGGTTAAAAAAAAAAAAAAGGTGTGTGGCGATGGGGAGGAAATGAAGCTAAAACAATCATCACACACCATAAATAAAACTTGGTAACAGAAAAAATGGCTGTTTGGGAAATATTTTACATAAATCAATTCTGAAACCAAGAAAATTCCTGTATTTACTACCGCAATTAAAAATCTCTTTATGCAGATAACAAAGAGTTTTAAAGGGCCATCCATTCAAACCCCACCTTTAGGGTTTCCTTAGGATGGGGCTTACTACCGAGAGGCTGCTCAGTGTGTTCTGCCAAGGCATTGCAAAGCCTGTGAGCAGAGAGCTGGGGAGAAAGTCTTTGTGCAGCTATATTTTACTTTATTAAACAATTTGTTTTACCTTTTATCCAGGTAAGGTGTGCTCAGTCATACAGCCCTGCCACAGTACAGATTAAAAAGGACAGAGCAACATCCCCAAACTGGTTGAACAGAGGGCAGAAGATGGTGATAGATTATTTACCCCAAGGTGACTTGGGTGAAAAGTGAGGTGAGAAACGTAGAGCTGAGAGTCTTATTTTCACCCATGGTTTTTCCTGGGGTACAGCACAGTAACACAATGTCCAGGAGATGCTGTGCAGTTGCACCTTGCAGTCAAGGAGCACTGACCCCATGAGCATCGTGCTCCCTCCTCCTCTCCTGGGGGCTGCTGGCTGTCAGAGTGATGATCAGTCATCCGTAGGGTCTTCTGAGTGATGTCTAACAGTTTGAGTGAGGTACCAAGCAGTTTCAGCAGAAAGGACTGATAGGAATTAAAAGTAAGTGGCTTGTGGCATTTTGAAAACCAGCCCTACCTTAGGATTTTTATTTTTTAAAGCTTCCCCTGTTTTTCATCTTGCCTGCAGGGAGGCTCAGCCTGCTGGCTGGCTCAGCACACAGAGGAGAATTTGGTGTGGCTGTGATTGACAGGGCCATGGTGTTCTGTCAGGGAGGTTTTGATTTAGAAACCAAGTGGTTTTGGGAAATTTCAATGGGATAGCTTCCAATGACCTGCCCTGAAGTTGCCTTTCAAACACAAGGATGCTCATCCTTTTCTATCCCCTCTCCTTCTCTTATTCATCTGCAATTCTTGTGGGGAGACAGAGAGGTCTCTGTTATTTCCTGGTCTATGCTATTTTTTCCTCCCTGTCTTTCACCACTAAAGTATCTCAGCAATGCCAGGAGGCTGGAATGCCCCGGGAGGGTAAGAATAGTCTACAATGGCAGAGATCACTCCTCTTGTTGTTTGTCCACTTGCAGTTGCCTGGACAGAGGATCCACACAGAGGTAGGAGCAATTGGATCTGACGGGCTAGAGCTTTTGCAAGACAAACTATTAAAGCCTGAAGATTTATTCCAAAATTCAAAACTAACAGTCCTGTTCAAATCATCAAAATAATCCTTCATCAATACATTGTTGTGGCCAGGTTTCTGGTCTCCATCCTTGACCCTTAGCAAAAATTCTTTCCTTTTTAATTTTTTCCTCCCTTTTTTTACCTGCTTTCTTTGCTGTCTAGGTCTAATCTCCTTTGGAAATGACAAAATTGTTGGGACATCAGGAGTTGGGAGTGTTTTGAACCTGTTCAAACATGGAGCACTGGGACTCACTGGGATTTTTGATTGTCACACTCAACTACAATGTGACTATTGTAGGTAAGTACTTTAAAAGACCTCTCTTCTTTCATTTGCTGCTTCATATCCTGAAGCCACCCAATTGTTCTTCTGATAATCAACTTTAATATCAGGCTAAGGTTCTGTGATCTGTACAGTAAGTTGTTATCTTGATACCTAATAGAACAGGTTAATGTGTTTCTTTTCTTGTTAAACAGATTACTTCTCCCTCTCTGATAGATTTTTCCTGGACTTCACCTAAAATATTCTGGCAAGGTTTTCAAATTTGCCTCATCTTGATGACAGGGCTTCCTGTCAGCTGGAAGTAGAAATCATGGTAAAAACACACAGAAGTAACACTGAACTTACACCACGTAAAGTGAATGGTAGAATGTATGCAATAGCTTTAGTGATAAATGAAAAAAGTTTAAAGAAGAGGACAGAAGACCCACTTTATTTCGCAGGAAGAAGTTTGTGGTTAGTTATAATGTCTTTTCATTCTTTATTTTTATAAACAAATAAAAATCACATGCATTTAAAGAAAGCAAAACAAAGCAAAATACCATTGTTTTTTTCCTTATCTAACTGTTGACTGCTTATTTTTTTACCCCCCATTATTTAAATAAGATGCCATTCCTCTATCACAGCCTCCTTTGAGCAAAGTGTGAGTCAGAGAAAAACTTTAAAGGGTCTTTTAAAGACCCTTTTCCTGCAGCCGTTGCTGTGGTTTGTGCTGTGCATTGCAGGGAGCATCCAGCTGAGCCCCAGCAGAAGAGTCTTGTTCTTGTATGTTTAATCAAGATTGGGTCTTTAGGGACGGGGATGCATGGAGGGGTTATCTCTCAAATGTATGTCATACTAAACTACTTCCTAAGGAGCCATTGATTTTTCTTAAGCAGCACTCCCTATTGTACACGTTCTAATTAAAAATTGATTGTGAAATAGCATGTAGTAGTTTGAGCCTAATTAACTAATGAGCCTCAAACACTTTGAGGTCCTCTCAGGGAAAAAAAATGTTACCCAAGGATGAAGCATGGCTTGCTAAAGATGACAGATTCTGTGGAGCTGGTGTTTTCTATTGACCCACAGTGTGTGAAACAGTGAGTGCAGCCTGCCAGAAACACAGGAAACACAGCAAAACCACCACTGCAGCTCAGGTGATTAAAGACAAAATGGAAAGGCCTCCATTTATTTATGGTCAGATAATCTATTTTTTAGGAGCAGCAGTTTCTCTGATGATCTCTCATAAATCTTATATATTCTTCACCTTTTTCCAGCTGGTTTTCCACTACAGAGTGCAGTTTTACTGTTCTAGCCCATAGTCAGTCTACTAATCACAAATGGTTTTTTAGGGGGCACTTGAACACTTGAACTGCATGTTCAATACAGTAATGTTAAAAAAATTCAAAAATTTCCATATCACACAATGTTGTGGAAATATTTGAATATTTTAAATTCATACCAACTACTGTGAAAATTCTCCAAGACAATACCTATAAATAATTGTATATTTTATAGAAAAATGATTTGTGATCTGGCTTTTAAAAAGGTCTTTATAATGTGTATTGGTGCTATTTCACAGATTGCACACAAAACCTTGTGTGCATGTGAGATGTGCATTCAATATTAATGACTTGAGCTTTTCAGTACATTTCTCAGCCATTAGCTCTGTATAATATACTTCTCTTTAGTCACTGAATCTTGCTGTTAGTCTGTCTGTGTTTACAATTGGTGTCTTAATGATTCTTTAAAACAGAATTAATCTTACCATTCTATTTTGTTGTTTTTTTCCTCTTTTTGTTTTTAAGTGGATTTTTTCCCTCTTTTCTTGTAGGGGATTATTAAAGTAAATTACTTTTTCAAAACTATGTAGGGAACTAGTGACAGGACTCAAAAGGAAACTTGAGAAATTCAAATGCTAAACTTGAGATGTTGAATTTTTCTATGTGCTTGTACAGAATGCATTTCTAACTTTTGACACTAGAATGATATGTATCTCTAAGCCTTCCCATCCTGCCCAGGAAAAGGTTTTAGATTTTCATAGAACCCTAGAACAGTCTGACAGAAGGGAACTTTAGGTCTGAGTGGAGAAAAGCTGCTCACTGAGGTGAACGAAGGTCGGAAATCATGGCCAGGATGGGCCAACCAAAGAAGCAGCAGAGAGAAATGTCTGGGGAACACATGTGCACACACAAATATACATTTGTAGAATATTTTTCATGAGTTTGCTAATAATAAATTAAATATTGAAAATATTTTTGAAATGATAACTAATTAGTAGCTTGCTAGTAAATACCATTCTAGACACAATGGAGGGTTTTTGTTGGCTGTAGTAAACTTTACATACAATGCCATGGCAAAGACCAAGAACAAATACTACCTCATGGAGCAATCTTTTCTATCTAGATGAGTCTCATAATGTGTTAACTGATCTGAATTACTGAGATAGGACAAAATTCAGGTGCAGGGGCAGGAAACCACCAACAAGGAAAAAATGTAAGTGAAATGGGATTGTTAACTCAATTTTGATATCTTTTTATCAGAGATGGCTATGTTCAAAGTGTTTTCATTAGATTTCAGTTGGCATGGCTTATTATGTTAAACTCCTACCTTGTTGAGTCTAGATGAAGATTATGGAATATGTCAGCTACACATTTTCACTGGATTTTCAGTCCCCGAGAAAAGAAGTCGAAGAGGAGCTAATAAGAGAGGAGACTATATATAAGACATTTGAAGAAATAAAGAGCATCACTGCATTACCTGCCTTCCTTCTTGGGCTCTGACTCTTTTTCTCACCTTCCCTTCTCTTGCAGGAAAGATCTGGCTGATGTTAATAATTCTGCTGCGAATGGCAGTGGTGGTGCTAGCAGGCTACCCGCTGTACCAGGACGAGCAGGAGCGCTTTGTCTGCAACACCCTGCAGCCAGGATGCTCCAATGTTTGCTATGACCTCTTCTCTCCTGTATCCCACTTCAGATTCTGGCTCATTCAGACCGTGTCTATCCTGCTGCCTTATGCTGCATTCAGCATCTATGTTTTGCACAAGGTGGCCACGTACATTGTGAGAATGCACAGTCTGGTGCACGGCTGCAAAGGCAACGAGGGTTTATCAAGCCCCAAAAACGTGAAGGAGCTCTGTGGAAGTGCTATTGTCAATAGAGTAGATTGTGGTGCAGGCAACCTAAGTGTCCTTAATTTTTCTAGGGCATATACCGTTCATCTTTTTATTAGGACCCTGCTTGAGGTTGCCTTTGCAGCCGTGCAATATTTTCTTTTTGGGTTTTTTGTTCCTGACCGCTTTTCATGCTACCACTCGCCTTGCACAAGCACTGTGGACTGTTACATTTCCCGGCCCACTGAGAAATCCATCATGATGATTTTCATCTGGGGGGTCAGCACTCTGTCCTTCCTGCTCAGCCTTGCTGATCTCGTCTGCGCTCTCCGGAGAATGACAGCGAGAAACCAAAAGAACGAGCTGCTGCCAAAGCCCTGCACAGAGAAGGAGTGCATTTTACATCTTCCCCCAGCACAGCACAGCAGCTCTTCTCCACCTCAAAATGAAGATGGCCCAGTAGCAAATAGCTGTCACAGTGATGGCTCCTGCTCACTTCTCTCTGAAGAGGAGGAAGAGGCTGTTCTTCATCCTGGAATTGTCCCTCAGCAAAGTGCCAGCACCGAGCCCAGCAGCAGCAGCAATAAGTGCTGCATGTCAGGAGATGTCCCTGCTAGGCAGCACAGCACCGAAGAGCCCTTGTGTGCCAGTGACCACCAAGGAAATATCTGCAGGCAAGTGAGACCCAGACTTCAGCAAGACTTCATTAAAGACACTGCCCTGGCTTCGAGACCTCAGAACAAGTCTCCCCTTGGAGTTTCTTCCTCCGTGGTTCAGAGCAAGCTTTTAGGATTCTACCCTTCAGCTGAGATAAAAAGCCCCGATGCACAATCCAATTACAGCAGCACTAGTTGCCTGAGGTCAAAAAAGTCAGAATGGGTATAGAAGCCAGAGTGAAGTCTACCCTGTGACCTTGACAGGGCAAATGATTGCATCACTGAAGAGGCTTCAGGGAGTTTCAGCTGAATCCCTTACCTGTGGTTATGCTGCACAGACACTCTACTATGCTGTGTACCTCCATTAGAAAAGAAGCAAAAACTTTGGACAAGAGTTACATTAAGGGACATATTCTTTAGAAAATGTGACATCTTTATGTTTTTCTGAGTGTAGATGACTTAAAGAAGCTGTGGACTGTCGCTGATGTGACTGACCTGGTTTTCCAGGAGTATGTGTGAACACTTGTTTAACCTAGTTTTGTTACAAAAGATTGAGCTTAGGAAAAATATGACTTTTAAACACAGTTGTATGTTGTCTACCATCAGAAGCATAATTTATCTCCTCATACTAAATTATCAAACCCACAGGATATTCAAGAAGAAGACTAGACAGTGAATAAAACAAAAACACTTGTTTTGTAGCAAAGTGTTAATGTGTAAAAATCCCTGGATTTTATTGCTTGAAGGTGATACCTCTCCCAGCAGTTCCAGGGCAGTACCTCTCTCTGACACTGATGTCAGCTGCAGTCTGACCACATCTGAGATATTCAACTATAGCCCCTTCCAGTACCTGGAGGGGCCTACAGGAAAGCCAGAGAGGGACTTTTTACAAGGGCATGTAGTGATAGGACAAGGAGGAATGGCTTCAAACTGAAGTAGAGAGATTTAGATTAGATACAGGGAAGAAATTCTTTACTGTGAGGGTGGAGAGGCAGTGGAAGAGTTTGCCCAGAGAAGTTGTGGGTGCCCCATCCATGGAGGTGTTCAAGGCCAGGCTGGGGCTTTGAGCAATCTGATTTAGAGGAAAGTGCCTCTGCCTATGGCAGGGGAGTTGGAATGAAATGATCTTTAAGGTCCCTTCCAACCCAAACCATTCTAGGATTCCATGAGCTGCAGTAGCCTCCAGGACAGAGTGGCTGCACCCACATTAGCAGCTGGGCATGGTCCTGTGCTCAAGAATAGCTCAGGAGACAGCAAGGAGGTGTGAGCAGAAGGTGTCAGGGAGTGCTCCAGCAGCAGTGGCACTGAGCAGCTGTGCCCATGCCTCGGCTCCTCTGACAGTGCCCTGGTGCAAATGTGCTGCTGACACATCTACAGGCTGCTACCTCTGAGGCTTCAATGGTCACGCTGGGCTCTCAGTTTCAGGAGGAGGGAGTGAGTCACCTGATCTGTTTTAGGATCTCCAAAGGTAAAGTGAGTCACTTTCTAGATATACCTATTTCTCCCACAATATGATTATCTCAGACTTGGGTTTAGGGAAAACGGTTTCTACCCTGAAAGAAGGATGTAGTGGCAATATCTATATCAAAGTGCACACCCTCCTTGTCTGACAGCCTTCTAAAACTAATAATTTGAAAACATATCTAAACTGAGTGAATCACAGAAGATTTTATTACAGTCATGCTTTGTGCTTTCCTTCAGTGTTAATTCTGTCACATTTGCATAAGCGTGGTCCAGCACTGCAGCACTGCAGCGTGTGAGATGAATTTTCTTTTAGCTACAAGTCAGTGGGGGTTGAAGGTTGCACATACCTGCAGATCATCAGTGGGAGTGGATGTGGAGGAGCATGTACCCAGAGAAATGTGCTGATGGTAGTGTCTTATAAAACAGATTATTCAGAGGGTGTAAAGAACTGGTGTTTGTAGATATTGCTTGGAGCTGCAGCAGTTATGGTGCTGCTTAGACCAGGCACAGATCTAGTCTTGCTCTTGGGCTGCCAAGTTTCTGTAATAACTCAAGGGATGGCTCCTGTGTGCAGGACATGAAGGAACAACAGCTTACACATTCTTCCTTTTCTCTCCTATGGGTGCAGAAGTCTTCAAGACAGTTAGGCTCATCACCTCTGTGTAGCATTTCTCCCATGTGTAAGGTAAAGACTAGCAATTATCCCTCATCTTCTGCATTCCCCCCAAATTAGGTGGCTGAAGTGATAGACAGAACTGCTCTTGGGGTCAGGAGCAAAGTACTTTGGCATCCTGAGGTAGGCTAGAGGCATTTTTAATTACTACCTTCTAAGTAAGGTTTTCCTCTCTATTAGCTCTGTTTGTTTCTTTTATCATGCATGCTTGTTGTGTGATTTGTCATTTCCAGGGTGGAAGCAGCATTAATTATTAAACTTCTCATAGGCAGAAAAACATTAAATATTTAAACTTTTCGTCCTCCAAAGCCTCTTTAATGGGGTCTGTGCTGATTACACATGCCATGACAAAACATTGCAACAATGAAAGCTTTTATGATTCATTGCATCTTCTCAGCTGTGAGAAGGAATGCAAGGAACAAATGTGGATTCAGTCTATTGCATACATCCCACAGCGTGAGATAAAAATAGCGTAGGATAAATAATAAATGCATTGTGGCTGGACACAGTTTGGGGTTTTTTGTCTCTGGTTAGACATTTTTTAATGATTGAAGAGTCTCATTTCAAATCAGAAAGATCCTGTTTTTGTTTGAAATGGAAAGCGAAATTAGCGGATGTCTTCCTCAGCCTGCAGGTTCTTCTTGTGAGATTGTGGCCTTTGGGTTGTGCTGTTCCTCTGCAAACTTGGCTGATTTTGGGACTTGTGGACCCATTGACACATAATTCAGAGTCAGTGTAATAAGCACTTCACGTGTTTGTAAAACTGCGTATTACAAGAGAAAAATTTGGTATAGGATTTTCCCTGGGGAGTGAATAGAAACCTCTGGCATCAAAAGCTGCTCTTCTGACTGAGTCTTCTACTACTGTTTCTCCAAGTCACACTTATTAATTACAGAGACTGTGTGGATTTGCCAGCAAGAGGAGACCAAGGGAAGAAGTGCAAAGGAGGTTTGAACTATTGTGAACTTCCAGAGCTCAAAGAAATAAAAAGCGACAGTTGGGAGGGGAGGAGAAAAGGGGCAGGAGAAAATACCAACAAAGATCTGTTTGAAAAAGCAAAGAGGATCACCTCCGCTTTCTCCTTTTATTCAATATCACTGAATATGAAGGTGCTGTAGACATGTCTGGAAGTCTTAGAATGAACAAAAGAACTAATAGATGTGAAGCAAGGAAGCAACAAGATTTTCTGCTGTTTAAACAAAGATTTAGTCTTTCAAACTTGCGAACTGATTTCGTAAGTCCTTCCAGAAATGATTAAATTCTCAGGAAAATGTTACAAAAGGTGCTTGTTATTTTTACCAATGTGTCTTTAAATAATTTCTTAACCCATCTACTTCAGAAAAGCATTTCAAAGATGGGTTAAAAGCACAATACTCCTAAAACTGCCCTCAGGGAATTTTGTCTTGTGCTCAAAGTGCAGGTGTCACTTGCGTCCTGAGGTGGCTTTATGAAACAAGACATAAGATATATAGATTTCTTCTCCATTCTCATGTGGTACTAACCATGAGACTATACAGAAAGCAATTGAGATCCCTGGAAATAGGAGTTGGAACTGATCAGAAAATCTATGATAAAATAGTTGTCACATGAGAAATAAAGTTTTTATTGAAAAATTATAAAATGTCTTTAAAATGTTGTTTTCTTAGTATCTTCAACTGTATCATGGCACTTCTCTTGCTAGGTAAGTATCTAGTAGGCTTCTGGAGACCCAGAATTTTCATGTTTTGTATGCACAAAATCAAGTATCACTGGGAGTTTCTGCAGTGGAAGCATGATTGAAAGAAAAAAAAAATCAATTTTGTTACCCCTAACTAAAATAGTCTTTAATTTTTTTCTGGACAATTTTTTTTCAATTTCTTTTGTTTCATTTTGGAATATATATTTTTAGTGCTCAAATAAAAGTCAAACTAGTTTGGAACACAAGTTGCAGTCAGTTAGAGTCACTTTATCCTCTTTTTGCACTCTCTAGGTTGGGTCACTTTGATTTACTCTCATCAGCATAACAGAAAGCCATGACTCTCTCTTCTCTTGTGAAAGACACTTTAGACAGGTGTCTGGGGAATGCATAATTTCCTGTCAGCGGCAGTTGTTCTCCATGAATATCTCAGTTCAGCCCAAAATAAGTATTAAATCTGAAGTCAGCAATGTAGAGACACCCCCAATATATCCTTTCATGATACATCATTATTTCAATTATTAGCTTTCTAGAAGAAATCCTTAAAGAACATATTAATTGGACATTATTTTATTGTAATATCATGATTACAATGGAGAACAGATAAATTGTTACTGCTTGTAGTATTTTAGGATAATGAAGAAATACATCTCAAAAAATAAGAGAGTAGAGTAGTTGAAAAGGCTGTTAACTTCTGTCTTTTGAACTACTTTTAATAGCCTGATGTTCAACCGACAGAAAAGTAATTTTACAATGTAATATCCCACATTGTAATTGAGTTGCTAAAATGTTCTGCAGATTAGATTGTCTCTGTTCACTCCTGGCATGAACTCTTGGCCTGTGATACCCAAAAATGCCCGTTCTGAAAAATGAGTTCACTAAGGCAGAAGTCTGATCAGAACGTCAAGAGCATGTCCACATTAAAATTATCCAGCGTCCATGCAGATAGATTACAATCACCAGCTGCTTCACTAGCTTTTGGTCTCTCCCTCTTTACTGTCAGTTTTCTTCCATTTGGTTGGACAGGCAGGATGTCCCAGGCCATCTCCAGAGCTGTAATTCATTTATGGGACTGCACACGCAGTGCCAAGTCTAAGGACTGTTATAGGATCCTGCGCTGTGTTCACACCATGGAAATATCAGCATTTAGAGAGCTGTCTCTAGTTCTGTGTCTGCAGGTAACACTTTGGGCTGAGTGCTGGATTAGCTTTGAAAAGCTTTCCCTGATGAACAATTTACTGAGTGAGGATGATGGCAGATTTTGAGCTTGTTGTTAGAAACTGAGGTTGATATATATGTTGCCCTCAAGAGTGATGGGGGATTTGGGGTCAGCAATCAGAAGCAATTCCCTTCATTTCTGGCTTTCCTATGTGAGTAACATCTATTTTGCCAGCGAGACTTTAGGCACCACAGCATTTTGTCACTTAAAATGTTACTTTTGGCAGAGAAATAACAATAATGGAAATAAACAGAAGATTTTGACCTAGCAGAATCAAATTTTACATTTTCCCCTGTGATGTCTTGCCTTTTCCTTGCACTGAAAATAAGCAATATTTTTTTTTTTAAGAGGAACCAGGATAAGTTGCTTTTAGAACCCCACTTGTCCTGACAAATTAGACACCCACTTGGACACCCACTCCTTCTGCTCATTTCTCTACAAGTCAGTGTGAGCGATTCTTACTTCTGACAGACCACATACAGTGCCATGAGCTCCTTCTTTCTGGCACAAACTTTAAAGCTCTGTGCTATCTTTGGAGGTCTAGTGAAGATATTTAAAGATGGGCAGATGAACAACTCGTATGCATAGGCTAACAAATCCAAGCTTTTTTCTTCTTCAGCAAGCCTCTTTCTAAAGCATTTCTCTGAAACATAAATAAGGAATATCTGTAATGCAGTTTACCAATTGGGATGTGTTGACCTCTTTGTGCAGGTTCACCAGAGATTTTCACATATAACTTGATGACTTGATGTGACCTAATCTTTGAATGACTGGAGAAAAACACATTGCAGCCCCACTTCTGTCTCTCATCAGCCACTCAGGACTGATCCCATGAAGCACAAACCTTTATGAAATTCACAAGGTGACCCTACATTAAGGAATGGCCCAAACACAGAATTTTTTTGTAATGAAGATAGACAGATGTGGTAACAATCCACCTCATGGCCTGGAGTTATGTGAAACACTACTTCAATTTAGAATAAATCAATTGTAATTTTCAGAGTTTACAGCAAGAGACTTTGAAATGTACAGATAAATAGGAAATATTTTCTGCAAATGACCCATGTCTGAGAAGTATATTCCATTACTTTTGCACTGTAATATTGACAACCCCTTAAAACAACAGTCTCATGTTTCCTATTGAGTTAGGCTTTTGTACTTCAGCAAAAATCCTTAAAATAGTACAGGAAAGAAAAAAAGAATTTTTTTTTAAAAAATGGATTTGATTAAAATATCCAAAGAGTTGCTTTATTTGCACATGAGGTTCCTGAAACATTCCTACAAGGATCACTTCCAGAAACAACTTGCCTCAGCACACTTTATCTTTTGAGAAGTTTTGCTACAAATTAAAGACAAAGGCTTAAGCGAAACATTTAGTGTGTTTATTTCTGTTTACGTGCTCGTTGATATCAGTCTAATATTCTTGCTGTGCAGAACCTGGTATTCAGCCCACTAGAGCCTGGGCAACAAGTCAGCTGAAATATTGTCCCATGCTGCTTCTGACACCAAATTCTATATAAATTCTGCCCTGATTTTGTAGTATGTGCAGACATCATAAGAATAGTTCACCTAGGGCACCAAAATGCAGCTTTCATGTCTCTCCAGTCCCTGCAGAGCTGCCCTCTGCATCCCTCGGGCAGCCTTCAGGCTCTGCCAGCGCAGACTGAACACCTTGAACGCTGAGAACTTCGGGTGATACATGAGAATTTAGGAGATCTCTTGAAACCAATCCCACCTTATAGGGTTACACAGAGAAGCTGTTGCAAAGCTAAGGCCAGGCAGGGCAACTTCTTAATAAATGGGTAACACAATTGCGAGCGCAAGGCTATGCCTGCAGAGCTAGCTGTAGGTAAATTTATTTGGACTGGAGAATCAGCAGGATCTTCCACAAAAATGGACTGTGCAAAGAATATCATGAGGGTGTGGGGGCCTCAGTCAGCACCTAACAGAGGAGCTCACCCACCATTTCCCGGAGCTCTCTTGGAGGAGTGCTGCCCACAATTTGGCACAGCAGCGTGCAGTGTCCATGTGAGTGTTTGCAGGGATTCGTTTGCAAAGAGGAAGTGCTGGTAAGTGCCAGCTACTCCCCATTTTGCCAGTGCCTCTATATTCTGTCTGCCTTGATGCCAGGGGCGCTCTCATGGTGCAGAAGGCTGTGTTTTTCCACCCTGCACCCTGTGTGAGGCTGCCCCAGCTGCCAGCATGCACCTCAAAAAGCAAGGCACAGCCTCCACCATCCACCCCAGAGCACCACTTCGATAGTTTCCAGGATCTTTGGCAGTGATTTTGCAAAAACGAGGCAGAAGGTGGTTAGCAGATTGTCTGCATTGCTGTATCTGACTCTAGCCAGCCCACCAGCAGAAGCCATGCAGCTACTGAAGAGGCAGGATCCTGGTAGGAAGGGTGGAAAGGGGAAAATGTGATAAACATCATCTTCAGCTGCATACAAAGCATTCCTTGCTTTTTTCCCCTCTTTGCCTGACTTGATCCATCTCCTCCATGCTATGCTAGCATGCTGGGAGACGCTGAGCATCCTTGAGGAAATGGAAGATGCCAACTCACAGTAAACCCATTGTCCAGAAAGGATTCCTTTACTTCTTTGTGGCCTTGGCAGTCACTCTTACACTGGTGATGCTTTTTGTCCATCTAGAGTTGTGTCCCAGTGTTCTTTGTGTCTAACAGATTTTGGGTGGTGACTTTGGGGAAGGTGGTTCCCATTTTACCTTGGTGCTGGGCAATTTGAAGGGAATGCCACCAGTACAGGTGGGAGTGGCAATGATGTGTAGTGTAGGTTACAGGAAACTGAGGAAAAGCTGCTCTGCTTGCAGCCATGGACCTTTTGCAGCTCTGGGGCTGGCTTAATTGACCAGGCTTATAACTGAGAAGAAAACCTTTGCAAAATCTGCTTTAGACAGTCAGTACAACGTCAAGCATAGACCAGGAAGTTTTATTGGCAGAAAACCTTGTCGGAGACAGGTCTGCAAACAAGAGCATGTTTTTGGAGCCTCTGTTCTATGGGTTTTCCCACTGGAATGAGCTTGCCTTGTTAGGACTGTGCCAGCTGTGCGAGTGCTCGGGCAGGCAGCTGTCAGTCAGTCGTGCTTTGGAGCCTGTCTCAAAGAACAGAGGGACATTTGTCCTTCCCTTGAAGATTTATGCAGCATTTATGTCCAAACACATGGTGGTGTTAGTCTGAAGAGGTCTGCAGCTAGGAAGACTTTACATTACCTTGGCTATTTTTCTTTAAAAGTAAAAGAGCTGTGGCTCATTATCAGGCGCTGAGTTCCCTTAAGCCCTAGCTAGTGCACACCAGGAACCAGAGCCCCATCTGTCAGACGCCCACTGATGGACACGAGGATGGAGAACCTGTGGGTGTTTTTCTAAGACTCAGTGCTTCCTCTCGGCTGCCAGAGCTGTGTAAAGATGGAAGATTTACAGCCCACAGATCTGGTGGGCATCCAAGTCTGGTCCCTGGCCCAGGCTGAACCCCTGCTGCCTTCCTTCTCCCCTCTGCTATAAGATATTGTGAGCTGGCATTGGGCTTCTGGAGAGGGCGGGAGGCTGCATCCACACTAAATACAAGGGCTAGGACAGCTCTCAGTGTCTGAAAATGCCAGGCTCGGGCATAAGACCTTCATTCCTCACAGTTTTTTGCTCTTTAGCAGTGCTTATCAAGCTGTGCTAACAAAGGTTGTGTTTCAGGAAACGCTAGGTTGAATCACGCTACTCTTTTATTTGAACATATTTGCTGCTCTCTAGAGGAGCTGGTGGAACTTGCATGATTTAAGGATACACGGTTATGTACTTTCAGCGGTCCTAAAATTTGGATAAATTAAGAAAACTGCAAAAAGGAAGAAAACCAAAGTAAACAATGGCCTGTCTAAAATTTTTTCAGGAAATAAAGCAGCAGCAAAATAAAACTTAAAGTAAAGAACAGAGAAGTTAATATACAACAAAGAGGGAGAAGAAAGCACATAGATATCACTGGACATGAGGGGACTGCCAAAAGAGGTGATACTAAAATAACACTTGTTCAATAATTATGATTATCCTGAATAAATTACTGTTACGCTAATCAAAGGCCCTGTCAAGAATAATACTCCCCCCTCAAAACCCTAAGCAGACAATGTGCAGGGTGCTTTTTAAGGGGGTCAGAGCAGTGGCTAAAAAGAAACCTCTCTACTGAACAATCAAAACTATCTGAGCCCAGCAAAAATTGTAAAACTTGAGGAAGCAGCAATTAAAGAACGCATCACCACAAAAATACTGAAATCTTGCAACAGAGATGTGACTGATGATGAAAATAATCACCAACCTCTCTTGGCAGGGTTCAGCTCAAGGTTAAGACGCTGACACTTTGTCACATAGCTGTGAGGTCAATGCCCATAGCCCCACTGCACTCTGAGGAGATCTGGTCAAACCCAGATCTGGGCTCCAAGAAGTTGCCCACAAAAGTATCCCATGTTATTGGAGGTGCCAGAGGGTAACTGAGATATTCACCTGGGTCTTTCAGATGTGACAGAAAATTACAGGAGACCCATGTCCTTTTGGAGAGGCAGGCAGAGACTGGATGGGAGTCTCAGGACCACCAGGGTCCATGTTTGGGCAACTGAATTAAGGCCCACAAGTTACTTAGAGAGAACAGACTCAGCTTCCAGGACCTACTGACTACATTTCTAACACTCTACTGACTACATTAAGAGTTGACACAATGCCTTACCTTAAAAAACTCCTATACTGAGATACCTACCTGCATTTCCATGTCTCAGTCTTGAGCTGAACCTCAGCCTTCTCCTAAGCATGGCACTTGCCGGGGGCTGGGGGTGGGTGGGGTGAAGTATGAAAATGTTGAGAAATATTTAAGCAGTGATCACAGCCGGACAAGTACTACTACGGAGGATATTACCTTTCAACAAATGTGATACTGGTTTTATTCAACAAAAGAGAGACAGAAAGCTAAGTCAGGAGAATAGTATTGCTGCTGACCTGGAATACCATATGATGTCAAACATTTTCACAGTAGAATTATTTGGAAAGAGAGCACAAAAGACATAAATCACACTGGTCATACCAGTCATAGATTTCAAAAAGACATCTTTCAACCCATCACTGCAACACTCCAAAATCTTCTAAAATGTCAAAAGGAAAATTGATGTTAAAGTCTAACTTTCAAAAGTACAGGTCAATATGGCCACATGGTCATACACTGAGCTCTTTGAAATATCTTGTGTGTTGTTGCTAAAGACTTTAGTCGAGAGAAGTTTGTAAAAGAAGTGTTGTACTTCCAGAGGAATATGGTAGGAGATGTAAATTCAGAGCTGTGCCAATGCTTCTAATAGAAACAAAAATATTGTCCAGTGATGACAGAAACAGATGATCTCTTAGTATCAGAAAAACACAGTTGCATCAGAATCTGCCACTTCAGCCATTACTTCAAAAAGAGAAGACATTTAGAGGTAGACACATTTTATTTTAGGAGACATTACATAAAAAGTTTGTTCTGCCCAGTGTTAGTGACCACTGATTGGAAACAAAAGGATTTCCTTAAAAGCAATTCTTACTTTTCTCAAAGACAGAACATAATATCACATAATGTAAAACCACTTATCACTTTCTTTCCAAGAGACTGAAATTATCTATATAACAACTTATATTCAAAACCTTTCATAATTTAGTTGGGATGAAACCAACAGATCATCTATAAAAGTTGCTTTATAAACATGATTTACTTTCAGCTTCCACTGTTGGCTTTTGGATCTTACAGAAAATGCTATCCAGAATAATTTTCCATTAACTTCTTTTAAGACATGCAGAAATATACAATTAAAAAAATATTCTCGTCTATTCTATTTTCCCAGAAGGAATTGTTTGAAAGCACTGTGTAAATTCATGGGTTAAATCCTTATTCAGAAAAGCATTCTGAATTGTTCAGGAAAACATTTATGCACATGCTTACTTAAAGTATCTTATAAAATCTCACTGAAATCAATAGGACTTTGGCATGCACTTAAATAGTCCTTACCACCCTACATGCTTATGATCCACTTCTATTCAAGAAAGCAATCAAGCACAAGTTTCTGAATCAGGATCTAAAGGTATTCTGTGAAAACCATTTCTATTCCAAGCTCTACTAATAAATTAGGTTTTTTGTGATTTTTCTTTTTTTTTTTTCCATTAAGAATGTATAATGTGAATGTCCTTTGCTTCATTTTGAGCTGCAAAGGCCCATTTTATGTACTGCTTGTTAAATCAGATTCTAATGATTCTTTCCCTCATGCAAATCTTTCCTCTCATTCATGGATTGTATTTAAATTCTGCTCAGCTTGTATTCATGATGCCTTGTCAGTGATTTGCATTGCTCTGATGCATTTGCCCTGGTTGCACCCCTCACTCACTTTGGCTTGAGAACATAGAAGCCATAAATAACTCTTTAGATGCTAAAAACAACACACACGATTCTTGTACACTAATGAGCTGGAGGATGGCAGCAATGAAGCTCCGTGTGGGTCTCCGTGGTTTCCTGATCTGGCTATTCCTAATGCCCTGCTCTGTATCCTGGAAAACTGAGATTTTACAACTTGTTATAGCAAAATATTGCTTCCCTAGAGTTTTGCAAAAAAGTAACTTCAGTTTAAAACACACAATGATAAATGTGCTTTCTGCCCCACAGGGCTGGAGAAAGAAAGTTGTGAGACTCTCTGCAGAGTGGCTGCAATGTACAGAACACACAGTGCCCAAAGCTGCACAGTCTGTAGCTGCATGGGAAACACTTCCCCTTCCTGCCCTAAAAGTCAGATTTAATTCTGTTCCCTCCCTACATCTGGACAGAAAGCCAAAGAGAGTAATTTGTTTCATAAGCCAGATGGCTACAGTTTCTGATTTACATTGAAAGAGAGCATTTAGATTTCAACCACTGAGAAATGATGAAGGTATCGTGTCTCAAACACATTTTGAATCAAGTCTGTTCAAAGCATGAAAACTATTATTTCTAATTTCAGAGGATGTGAAAATGGGACATTCCAGTCATAAGTTTATTTTTGTAAAAAAAAAGGGAAAAAAAAATTTGAGATTAACATTTCTTTGTGAAGAATGTCACATACAATTACAAATGACAGAAGTCTGGAGGAAAGAACATCTAACTAATGCATTTAAAGCATACCTGAAAGTATCTAACAAGTCACACATAAGGCAAAAGTGACGGGATAAGAACCCTTTTTTTTTTAAGCAACATATTAAAAAAAGTCAATGTTCAAGAGAATAGCCCAGCTTTCTCCTTTACAATGTATCAGGCAGCTACAGGAATGTGACTACACATTTCTGGAAATGCACACGCATTTTCTCGGAAAGCTGGATTTTAAAAAAGAACATTTTAGTTCTACATTCTACTCCGCTTGTTGCCGCGCCGGTCAGCCGTGCCCAGAGGGTGCCAGCGGCGGTGCGCAGGGTGCGCGCAAGGTGAGCGCAGGGTGAGCGCAGGGTGCGCGCAGGGTGAGCTCAGGGTGAGCGCAGAGTGAGCTCAGGGTGAGCGCAGGGTGAGCTCAGGGTGAGCGCAGGGTGCGCGCAGGGGGAGCGCAGAGTGAGCTCAGGGTGAGCGCAGGGTGAGCGCAGGGTGCGCGCAGGGGGAGCGCAGAGTGAGCTCAGGGTGAGCGCAGGGTGAGCGCAGGGTGAGCGCAGGGTGAGCTCAGGGTGAGCGCAGGGTGCGCGCAGGGGGAGCGCAGAGTGAGCTCAGGGTGAGCGCAGGGTGAGCGCAGGGTGAGCTCAGGGTGAGCGCAGGGGGAGCGCAGGGGGAGCGCAGGGAGCGGGGCTGGCACTGCCTCCGCACGGCTCCGGCGAGAGCAGAAGACGCTCCAAGGGTGGCAAACGGGACCCCGCGGGAGCAGGAGCGGCGGAAGGGCTGGCGGCGGAATTCCCGGCGTCTCCGGCGGAGGGCACTGCGGGATGGCGAGCGGACGCCGCTCCCCATGGCAGCATCCCGCTCCGCCGTGCCCGCACAGCCGCTGCTCCCGCAGCCCCCGCCTGCCGCAGTCCTTGCCCTGCGACCCCAGAATTGCTGTCAGCCTGCTTTTCTCTACCTGCCTGCCTTAGGGAATGGGAGAAAGGAGTGATTTTCCTCCAGTCTTGCACAAGCCGCTTTGGCCTCGGCCCTGCAGCATCCACGGTCCATGTGACGCGGCAGATTTGGGGTGTGCCTGGCAAACTCGGGCATTTTGGGCATCCCCATGGCCATCCCCGGCCGTGGCCTTTGGGGGCTGCTGGGGGGACATGGTGCGGAGGGCAGAGGTGTGAGAAAGTGCTCATGGAATGGAGCTGCACTGAAAACAGAGCAGAGTCAGGAAATCTAGGTTCTTCTCCTAGACTTGCATTTAAGTTTCATTAGCCTGGGTATTATTACTGCAATTTCTGCCTCACAAGAAGAAATTTGACTATTAATTCACAAGTGAATGTAAAGTGTTTTGAGATCACAGATAAGAGACTTGTAGGAGTGAAGAAATGTTATCTCAGCCTTCAAAAAGCTTGGTTCAGCATTTGACCTTAGGTAGTAGTTTCTGAAGTGACTTGACTATCCTTAGTCACCTCAGATTATTGCTCCACATTTTAATACCAGACACTAGTTATTTCCATACCACCACAGCATTTATGATGTGTGATCCTTTCTGCTGAAGTAGTGAAATTCATATACCTGATTACAGCAATGATGGGCAGTTAGAAAATCTTAAATAAATAGAGCTATCTGAAGATTTCTGATTGAGTTCTCTTAAAGGCTACCTAGAACTCATCACAACCACATGCCAGGAGCTGGGCCCTTCAATGTTTCTTCTTTGGACCATCATCTGCAGATCTCGTTATTCGTCTTAGTCTTATCCTATTGTTTTCAGGGTGACCTTTGTTGCCCAGCCTCTTTAATGCTAAGGAGAGATGTGCTGTCTTTTCCATACCATCCACAGGACAAAGAGAGGGAACTTGGCCAAGATGGGTGGCGGAGAGAGATTGATCCTCACTCGCTTCCCTGCTGGGCCAGAAGCTGTGTTGGCCACGGTGTGTGGGAGTGGAAGTGTGTGCCTGGAGAAACGCAGGCTGTGTGCCTCTGGAATGGGTGCAGGAGCAGGGAATGCTGCAGGCAGGTTGTAACAGGCACTTTGGAAACTGGCTGTGATCCCACAAGCTGGTTTAACTTGTCCACACTGAGCTTTCCTCCAGCATGATCTTGACTGTAGGCGAGTTTTCACTCCAGGGGCATCTTTTGTCATTTTTCGATGTACATCATCGTTAGTTTTCTCTTCCCCCACATTAGGAGGCCTGTCTATCTTTTATAAAATGTCTTTATTGGTTCAGAAGGTTACCTTACTGTGCAGGCTAGGTTTGGCCTTTGCACTGCATGTAATGCTAGTGACACAAGTATGTTGAGCACAGTCACTGGGATCAAGCAGTGCTCTTGTATTGAATTTTCATATTTCAAAGTAGAGCTGGGATTCTCCCAAGTTCTTTCTTTCTCAGCTTGTGATTGCTTTTTAAATTTGGGCATTCTGCCTTGTCTCCCAGCACTGATTTCTTCTTGTGAAAAACTGTTGCTGATTTCTTCTACAAGCCACCTTCAGGTGTCTAGTCAGGTGTCCTCCTGAGGGAACCTGGAAAAAGCCCAGGCTCTGAGGCTGGGGTGAAGAACACTATGGGCAGTGTGTGCCTCCAGCTTTCCTACCCCACCTGGGACAGCTTTTAGGACTAGTCAAGCAATTTGAAGAACTGCTTAAAGGGTGAGCACCCCAATACTTTAAATATTGTGTGAGAAAGGAGAAAAGACTCCTTGTCTGCCAATCTTAGCCTTCATAGCATTCCCAGAAAGCCTGGCCACATTTGTAGTGTTACAAAATATGAGAATTTCCCAATGCCTCTCTTTTTGAAGTCTTTTCCTTCCCATGATTGATTATCAAAGCTTCAGGGAAGCTTCTCCTGCACAGGGAAAGCTTTGGAGCACACTTGCAGCTGGCTCCCAGGGACTGAGCAAGCAGGGCCCAGGGGATGTGTGGTGTCCCTGCTGAGGCTCTGCAGAACACCTGCTCTGCTCTCCCTCCTTTTTAGAGGCCCACCAGAAGCTAGGCCAGCTCTCTGGGAGGCTGCAGGGCTTTTCAGTTATTGCAGAATGAGAAGAAAAATCTGTAAGATTTCCTTCTGAAGCAGGAACATCTAAAGAAAGGGAGGAGAAAAAAGAACGCTCTAAATGTATCTTGCTTATTAGAGAATTTTCCCAAACCATGTTTCTCTGTTAACTTGGTCACTCACCTGAGCAGAGTAGTTTGGCATTTGTGAGCTGTGGGAGGCTCTCAGCTGCCATTATCCAGCTCCCCAAATGCTGCTATGCAAGTTGTGCTGTGGGCCACATCACTGACAGTAAAGCCTTCCCTTAGCTCTCCAGAGATGCTGTTTCTCTGGAAGTAGGAAGAACCCGACTTCCTTTCTTTTACTACAAATGTTTTCATCTCAGCACAAGCAACCTCTACCAGCAGCCTGTGAGAGACCAATCTAAACAAATTCTCAGAGAAGAGTTGTGACTGTACCTCCCCTCTGTCTTTTTGCTAGAACCCTCTGGAGGGGAAGGGGCTCAGATTTTTTGCAGAACTGATTGTGCTATGTGGGGCTTCCCCAGCAGGAAAACCTGACAGCAGGGGAAAGTGCCACATTGATGTAAACGTTTCAACAACCCTGAAAAAATAAATGTTTCCAGCAATACAGGAAAATAGTATGGCCTTTTCAACTTACAGTTATGTCAATATTCTGATGCTGGTCAATTGGTGCAAAAAAGGTACCATGCGTAAATCCCAGTGAAATTTCCTTTGCCTTTGAGAAGTTAAAATTATTTTTCCCATCAAGGAGTTAGATGCATTTTAAATTACTCCTTTTCATATTCCTGGTAACTTTGTAGAAGTGGAGTCTATTAAGTTAGGAGATCTTTGAAAGGGACACCAATAATCAAGTCAGTGCTCAATGAAACAAGGTTTTTCCCACAAATCATGACTGATATCTGTGTCATTAGTAGGGTAGCTGCCCATCTCTTATCATGATTGGCAGGTTAATAAGAGACCTGGGGCTATCTTTTCACTCCTAGCACACAACCTAACCAATTGCTTTTAAATGATTGCTAATTTAACAGAATATAAGCAGAAGACGTAAAAATATCGGGAATAATGTCTAAAGCAGTTTTTACTCCTGGTATTCTGAATGCTCTCATTTTAGAAAACAGATTAGAATTTAGTTAATAGATTTAAAATTTTTTTTTGGACACTCAGTTTTTAAAGAAAATCTTGTAGTCGTTCTTTGGTTCAATTAGGACCAAAAGAGAAGGGAGTTTTGTAATGCAATTGTCCTGTAAAGGAAAATGTTTTAAATTGGGGAGATTATGTGAGCAGACCACCTGTAGGGCATTCATAGCTCTTTTCTATAATGCTCCAAGCCATGCCTTGCTGCCTGCAGTCTGGCTAACAATGCAGGGAAAAGCTGTTTAAAAGGCTGTTCTCCCTTTTCCCTCTGGTGTTCACTAACTGTTACAAGTCTTCCTCTTAAAATAAAAAAAAAAAAAAGTCCCATGTCCCTTTAATTGAAGAACTTTAAGGCTCCATGGTGGCCAATTGGTCTGCAACAAGAGGAACCAGGCAGCAGGGAAAGAAACTTCAGACTATACATCACGTTTGGTGAAGAGAAAAGATCAAAGTTTTCCCAAACTCAAAAGAAACCAAGTTCCCTACAGATTAACCCTATTCATTTAGCTCCTCTTAAAGGAATGATGTTCTGAGCCACTGGGCAGACAGGTAAAAAGTTCAACAATTGCCAAAGCATTCTTCTGTTAATTCAACAGCCTTCTGCTCAAATAAATTAGCTTACTCCTGACAGAAGAACAATACCTTTTCTCTTGAAAAAAGACCATATTTGATATACAAAAGTTAAGATGTTAGTTTCATCTGTTAAGAAGAGATTGATCTAACAAATCTCAACTCACTGTTCCACCATAGTACATGATCTATGAATTTAAAACATTAACCTTTTACACTTCAGTATGCATCCCAGGAAAGGCAGGTGCTTACAGAAGTGCAGACAACAGATACGAGAGGCGGGTGTGCACATTCCTAAAATAACACCCATTTTAAAAGGATACTTAACATGCCATGTGAGATGACTCTTTTGTAAAGGCTCAGTTTAAAGACACCGTCATCTTTCAAAAAAGGAAAGAAGTATGGTAAGGCACCGCCCAGTTTTGGCAAACACTTTTTCAGAACAACTTGTTGAATGACTTGTTTTCTCATGTCTACATATCTCACTTCTTTAACAGGTAATGACTGGAGCATGAATGTAGTTCATAGTTTATGGAACTATCTAAAGATACAGCGGCTGGAATAACCAGGGCAGGAGTAGGGGAAAAGCTTGAAAAAGTCATTTATCAAAAGTCATTTTATTGACAAAATAGAATACTCATATTTGCTCTTACAGGGGTAGCCTCTAAACTTTTTTACAAAAAAATTTACAGACTGTATAGCTTTGGATATATACATATTTTACACATCTGTACAAGGTAACAAATAATTATATAAATACATCCTTTAATGTAGGAAACCCGTATTTAGCTGGGGTGTATAATTAAGACATGTTTCGATTCAGTCTATATTGTAAGGCATTTGCCTGGTCATCAGCATCCCAAAAAACCTGCAGTCCCCAGCAGACTCCCACTTCAGGATGCGGAGGGACGAAGACCCTCCCTCCCATGGGTAAAGAGCTGCTGTTAGTCCAGAGTGACTCAGAAGCTGCTGTGCCTTGCCCTCTGCAAGACACGGGTGAGCCTCTACCCTCCTCTGCCAGCAAAATAATAAGCTAGCTCCTTGAAGTACACTGCTCCCTGCATATGAATGGAGGGGAAGGAGGAGGGGGCTGGAGCCTGGGGCCTCTGCCAGCTGCATTGTTCTATACAAGCTGCGGCTAATAAGGACCATTAGGGGTTCATTAATGGCACCAAACAGTGAGGGGGCATTTTAGGCAGGCCAGTGTCCCTCATTCCCTAACCTTTGGCCTCTTTCCCCCTCCTCACACTTGAGACAGGGGCATCTGCTTGGGATAGGAGACAGAGCTGGCGGTGCCTGATCTCCACGTCAGGCCGGTGCTGACATCGCTGTAGAGGGAGCCACCACCTCCGGCCCCAAGTCCTCCTGCCGCAGTGATGGCCGCCTGCCCACCTGCTCCTGCCCCTGTGCTCCCAGCCACGGCAGCACCTTTGCTGGCCCAGCAGCAGCGAGTGCAGAGGGCCCTCCAGGACTCGAGGGTCTTGCCAGACCAGACCCAGACACCAGAGGTGATGCCCACCACCAGGCACATGAAGTACTTGAGCATGAAGACGGCATAGTCAGGGCGGCGGGCCTGGTCGGGCTGCTGGTCACGCAGGCAGGGGCAGTTGTGCGTGGCCTCCCAGCGCGGCCGATTGTGCTGCTCGTAGAAGAGGCAGGCGACCACGCTGGCAGCTGGCACAGTGTAGAGTACAGTGAAGAGTCCCAGGCGTATCATCAGCTTCTCCAGCTTGTGGGTCTTGGTGGGGCCACCCTGCTGCTTGATGACGCTGCGGATACGGAAGAGCGAGACGAAGCCGGCGAGCAGGAACATGGAGCCGATGGCCAAGTAGATGAGCAGCGGCGCCAGCACGAAGCCCCGTAAGTTCTCCAGGCTCTGGTTGCCCACGTAGCAGATGCCAGCCACGGGGTCCCCGTCCACAGAACTAAGCGCCAGCACGGCGATGGACTTGACGCTGGGAAGCAGCCAGGCGGCCAGGTGGAAATACTGCGCGTAGCCCGCGATGGCCTCGTTGCCCCACTTCATGCCGGCGGCCAGGAACCAGGTGAGGGAGAGGATGACCCACCAGATGGAGCTGGCCATGCCGAAGAAGTAGACGAGGAGGAAGACCACGGTGCACAGCGCCGGGCCGGTGCTCTCGTACCGCACGTGCTCGGCCACCGCCAGCTCCGGCTGCAGCTCGGCC